>LYUA01000046.1:80507-90961 GCA_002093875.1 Calopteryx splendens | reverse complement strand
TCCTCTTTCAGCTGGAAGTTCATTGGTCTAAACTAAAATTGGCCACGATTTGAGGAAAGTGATGAAGTTGAATTTCTAAATGCTTATAATCTTATTATGCGAAAGAAATTCTGAACAAAGGACTTCATTTTAAAAATCTTATGATATTTTTTTTGGAAAATTCTCTAACTCACATATCTTAATACCCAAAACTCAATTAAATTTATTTTGGATTTCTATCATTTACTATGTAAAATATTCAAGCTTCCAGTTGCGCAGGACGGAATAACTTGAATAATTGCATGAATTACAACGAAACAAACATTTATTTAAAAGGTGTGTCCCTCTTTATTCTTAAATATGACTTATCGAATTATTTTGATTTGGCGGATGGTTATAGATGCATATTGCCAAATAAATATCGGCCTATGTGGGCATAGATTTACCCATTCACGAAGTCGTAAATTTAAAAGTAATTAATGAGTAGCTTTTGGCAAATTTGAGTCTTTCAAAATCGCAATATGTCATTAGCAACTCCTTTAAGATTAAAAAGAGGCGCTTACATCATTTTAGCACAAGAGCTGAAGGTTTATTTCCAGGAGCAAGCGATAGCCGCGACAGAGGGTAAATGAAATACAAGGAACCCCTTTTTTCCATTTGCTAAACACACTCACGGTGAACGAGAAATAAGAACCCAAAAGTCCCTCGAGGAAACAGCAAGCGGAGATGAATACTACGAAAGGGTGATCTCTCAAGTATAAAAGGAGGTCATCGGAGAGGAAGGTTGTTGCCAAGGAGAAAAGCAATCTAAATGTCAACCCCATCATTTCCATCCTAAAACAAGGAGGAGAGGCCGCTGACAGTTACTTTAGAAAGTACTTGTCGAGAATTGGTGCAATCAAAAAAAGCACCGCATCACCGAGGATCGATTTCTCCACAGGAATGAGACCGCTTGTAATAGCGGGCTTAACCCAGGAGGTGATTAGCTAGATTTTACGCTTACAATTTTTTCAAATTACAAGGAAAGATAAAAGATCCGTAAATCTTTGAAAGAAGAGCTAAATGTTATATGTTTAAATACGCCCAGTATCCCTGAAGCATACTAAATGTACAATCTTCAGAGAAGTAATAATAAGACGCAAACGTGAAAGCATATTATACCTAAGAGATTTCTCGTACTAATATACGTCGGAAAGAAGTAAATATCAATCAATTACACCTATCTATGTAATGAGGGTCTATGGGTCACGATAGGTTGGATGGGATGAGCAACGATATGCATCTGGGTTGAAAATATCTTTGCATTAAAATCACCAATATTAATAATTTAGTAGTGGCGTTTACGTAGTTCACAATACTCATGAAAGTGTAATCGAATTCTGAAATGTTCCATTTTGTCGATATCTTCCCTTTATTTAAGCACAATGGATATTAAAAAAGCACAGCTCAACTTAAGATTTAAATATTTTTCGTAGCTCAGCACCAACCACGGTTTCAAAAAAATGTTTGAACGAATAAGTAAAAAATGTATTTTTTAAATGAAGAAAGTATTATTCAAGGGATGCGATCACCATAAAACTAATATCAGAGGCAGATTAAATGTTAAACATAATTTTTAATGATTATTTAAATTTCACTAGGAAAACGGTATTCATTGCAGATTAAAAAATATCTAATTTTCTCTTTTCCACCTGGAATGTCTTTCAATACCTGATATTTTTACGAAATGATTCTTAAGCGGACATATACTCGAAATAATTGCATGATAAAGGAGGAAAAACAGTTTAATCAATCTGTCAGTGGTCCTACCGGAGGTTATATTCTGCTGAATTTCGTTTTTCATCGCCTCTTTTCATCTCACTTACCGATTCAAGCTGTGTTTACACCTTTGGATCTACTTCGACAAATAGCATTCTTCCTTAGCCATACCCCTTTTTCCGAGCGCAACCCAGAAATCTCATGTCATCGCCGGGAAGAGACCCCAGGGATACCTCCTCTGTATAGATTGCCCTCTTTCAACGCGAGCCAAGGATTTGAGTTCACGGCACGGCCCTCTCCACCTGACGATTGGGTCGTTCATCTTTTCCTCTCCTACCGGCGGTGGGAGAGAGGGTGTAGGGCGATGCATTCGAAATTATCAGGCGGCCCATCCTTAGGGTATCGAACTGGGAGTGTTTCGATTCGCGACCCGAAGCACGGACGAGGCTAGAGTTGGTTTTAATGAATTAAGGGAGTGGGGAAGTGAAGGAGGGGCGGAGTTGGAGGAGGGGGGAGAAACACACACGGATGAAGCAGGTGCCCGGTAATGAGGGTGAGGGACTGATTGCTTAAACTAATATATACTGCCCCTCCACGAGAAGGACGGGATCGAGTCGAGGGAAGAAGGCTTTCTATTCGTCATTGGCCGGGGACCGAGGCCAATGGGAGTAGTTCTGACGCAAGGAAGCGAGGGAGGTATGAGGAGGTGATAGGTTCATTCCTCAGTCCAAGGATGCCAACGTCACATAAATATAGCAGGAGGAGGAGAAATTTTTCACGAGTGAAAATTAAGTCAGATATTCAAGTGGTAAGTACATATAATTATTTATGCAACAGGAATATTTTTACTTCTCTTTTGTTTCAAATGTCTCAAATGGTATCTCAAGTTTTTACCAAATGCTCTGTTTCTTATTTTTCGTATGCTAGTTTACACTGTAGTTTCCTCCACCATTTTCCTGTGTACCTACTTCCTCGAGTTCCACATAACCTATGTATGTTATGTCCAACACTTACCTCCAGGAACATATTTTCAAAAGTTCTAAATTTATTGTCAATAAATTGATTTTTTAAATCATATGGGAGCTCGTTTTCTTGAAAAAATTTGGAAACAAGTAAGTAGGCACTTTAACCTTCTTATGCATGAGAATTTTAGAAATTAAGAAGGCCTAGTGATAAAAATCTTTGTAATAATTTAGAGCAAGTGGGGATTACGAGTGTCATGCGAAGAAATATACAGTTCAAAATTTACCGGTAATTCTAAAATCAGGAAGTGTATGATTAAAATGAGCCAATCACATTAGTGTTGAAACATTGCAAATCTGGGAAGACCAGATATTATTTAAGCCTAAATTCTATAAATAAATTGAAAGAAATTAATTTACCCGAAGAAAGAGATATTTGGAACCGTCGCTTCAGAATAATTGAAACGGAATCTGTAAATATAAGCACGTAAGCTGGGATAATACTTCGGAATAATGCTGGAATGAGTGTTAAAGGCTTCCAACAATAAAACGAAAGATTTTTCATGATGAAAATAGTATGTGTAAGCAAAAGTATCAAGGCTGAAAACAAATTTGAATACAGATAGCAAAGGACATAAATGATGATATCGATGAAGAACTATAAAAATTCAGGAGGAGAGAGAATAATAATAATCCTGAAATGTAATCCTTGGAGAGAGCCAAGGATGATGTGGACTTGGAAAATGAAAGGAAGGAGGGAAATCTATTAGAGTATAGCAAACAGTAGAAATTATTCATGGGAACACACGCTGTTTTCATAAACCTCTTAAGAATAAGATATACGGGTAAACGGATACCGGGAAACAAAACTATGCCCAATTATCTATATTATTGTAATACAGTGATTTTAAATGCATGTTAAGCATTTCAATAGCTATCCAGGCGCAGATATTGAGCAAGCAAAGGGTGGGGAATTTACCAATAGAAATATATCGGGAGGAATACTTATCTAATTGAACAAAAAGAGCAAATAAGTCTCAACCAAAATTAATTAAGAAGGAAAATAAAACATTCGAATAAATGCTTGAATTAAAAAACCCCAACTATATTAGAGATGGAAATATATCAGAAAAGGCATGACGGAGAATTCCTCACCGTTAGATTATTTCTTGCAATGGAATAACTATTGATAGCAAATTTTAAACAGGCCAGGGTCATCGTTTACAATATTAATGGATATAAAAGAAGAAAGATGCATGGGCTTCCTTCACATCAATCTCGCCCCTCAAAGATTTATTTTAAGATGAACTAATATTTGGCACCAAAATCACAACCCCCCCCTCCCCCTCAACCATCTATGCGGATGCTCTCAAGGTTGGAAGTGGTCGTAAGTTGTTACTCCATTCCGTGCGATGGAAGAGAGGGAGAATTATGAAAGTTGTAGCGGGAGGGCGATGGCCGGAGGGCGGGAGAGGAAGGGTTGCCGGTCATGGAGTTGAACCCTTGAGGGGGTCTAAGAGGAGAAGGGTCGGAGAAGGTTGGGACAGGGCGAAAAAGTCGCTTTGGAGATGGAGAGAGGGGGGGAGTTTGGAAGGGGGGAAAGGAGAGGGAAATGGGTTGGAAAGCGTGAGGAGTGTGATGGTATAGAGGGGAGACGACGGTGAAGGGGTCCGAAATGAGGTGAAGTAGTACCGAAGAGAATATGAGCGAGGCGCGGAACAAAACTTGAATTGGGGACTGCGAATGTGGTCGGGGGTGTTCATGGAGAATGATTAAGCGGTAACGAAAAAAAATACATGGTGGGAACTGTTAGTGTTTCGGCCCTGGGGAGAGGAGAGCGGGAAGGATCGAGAAGGGGAATCCACCACTCACGCCGCTATCAACTTTGATAAAATGGGAAAATGCTTCGATTAAATTTTACAGGTGCGTAGACGAATCACATATTCTCCGTACTCATTCATCCATGCGGTCGCGAGGTATTTCCCGCAAGAGAAAAAAAATGAAATTAAGGGATTTCGAGTAAATTAGGCGCGTAGCATTGGCGCCAAAATATGTATGGGATTTCGAGTTTTATTCATGCAAACCGGGGAAAAAGGAGTTCCAAATGGTGTAATGTGAAATATGCACCGAATAAGGGGAGGGATAAAAAAGTTAGGTATTCAAATCCGGGATATTCAACGTTGCGCGAACGCTAAACTGAAAATTCGCCTCGAGCATCGTGAGAGAAATTTATCATGAACATTTTAACGAAATTACATCTAATGTTTATATTTCCACGAAATGAACTTTAAATTGTTTATGGATGCAAAACAATCATCAAATTGGTAATAGAATATTCCTGAACAGTTTCTGACTAACTTTTCCGGCAAAATCTATTTAAACAACAAGCAGAATGAGCAGCTACCATATTAAATTTTTCGGTTCAATGATCACATTATATTACTCTCTTCATTTAGTGCTCAATTGTTGTTCACAGCGAACATTCACTGGACAAATTTAATTTTCCCAAAATTTCTGTGGTTGGTACATCTAAAGTTACTTGTTTAGATAGTTAATCATATGGTGTTGATTTTACTATGCACCAACATGAAAATGTCTCTCGATTTTGAATTTATAATTATAACAAAAAAGATTAGGCATGTTGGACGGAATGAGGGGTGGCAGATCTTATGCGGAAATTAATAAATAGTTACTGTAGGGGGGGTACCCATCAGAAACCAACCTCAACCAGTAGATTACCATTAATAATTGTACCAAAATATTCTATTAGACTCTTGACTGTAACATAACAAATGGATACTTAACTGAAAAATAAAATATTTGTTTCATTATATTGCACAGCTGCCAAATCGTAGAAAGCAGAATGATGTCACTGAAGTCTGGCTGCACAAACAGCGATCAAATCTATTATTCCCAATCATGTCCGGATGCTAGTATATCTTTCGATATACCGACTAAATGAAAACTAATGAGAAATAAATTCTGAAGATAATGAGAACGAAACTCCCTTAGTCAAGTGTCCGTCAAGTAGTCGACTCTGAAGTGAAGTATCAAAGAATAGTAAGTATATAATCTTATGACTAACTATAAATGGTGTTCAAATTATAATAAGAAACTAATACTACCAAATAAATAGTAGTCACCCAAAGATAGGGGCGAAACCGGATTAATATGCCTAAAGGATCTGCATTCAGAGCGTCAGTGAAAATAACTAGCAGTTTTGAAAAGTGAATTAATTCTTATTAACCCTTGGAAGTTGCAGGATTTTAAGTACATTTTCTATTATGATTTGACTTAGAGCTATTGATTTGAACTATAAAAAATATTTGGCTCACATAATAACTCAATATAAACCGGAAATAGAAACAAAATCTTTAATTTCTTTATATTAAAAAAAAAATATTTTCTTCAAAATCAATGATGGTATTAAAACACCTATCGATCTCTTTCCGGTTTCACACGGATTATTCTATATTTCCTGAAGATTAAAAGAAGAACCGAACAGAGAAATAAATAATGAGAATAAAGAGGTCAAAGAGATTCACTACGGATAGTAAAAAAACTATGCAGTAAAATCTAAGAAAAAATTAACAAGTTTTAGAGGAATTTCTTGAGAACTACTTTTAGCATTACATGATTGAATGCCAACGACCGCGCGCTGTGCAACGAAGACGCCAACGGAAAAACTCCGAAACTGGGAGCGTAAAGCAAAGTGCGCAGAGATAATAAGTGGAAAGTGGAAGACGGAGGAAGATTTTAGAAGGAAGCGAAGGAGAGGCATAAGTGGAAGAGGAGTAACAATGAAAATAATGGTGATGAATATGGAGCTGGAGAAGTTTAAATGTTAATACAGAGGGAAGGAAGAGGGTGGAAACGTGGGGGGTGGTTGGAGGGGATGCGTGCAATGGAGAGAGGGGGAAAGAAGATGAATGATGTGGAAGCATGAAGGAAAATAAAGGCTTGACGGCGATGGGAATAACATAATGGAAACAAATGAAGGGATAAGGAAAACGGGAAATGAAGTCACTATCCAAATGAACATGGGAGTGACCGTACTTTTCAGGGATGCATGTTCAACTCAGTAACATTATCTCCATAGCATTTACTTCATTAAGGATAACATTTTATTGGTGAAGCAAAATGTAAGTACTACCTATTAAGTCCAAAGCTTTGGTAATAACTTAGCCATTTACAATTGAAATGCATCATAAACTTTCAAATCGCTGCATGAATATACTAATCGATTTTTGTGTCTGCCAGTATCAATATCCAATATCCGCCAGTCTGAGAACTATAAATTTCCCAAAACAATTAAAGAAAAGAATAGGAACACAAAGAAATATTCTAAAGAAATTGGAGATAACAGAAGAATGAAAATTAAAATGAAGCGCAGTATCTAAAAGTAAAAGTGAGTTTCTTAGACTCCAAATATCCTTCAAGGTAAAAAAAATTACAGTAATCAACCCGACGGTCGTTTTGGTACCCAGTACTAAGCACAACGGCAGGTGAAACTCACACATAAGGGTTGGGTGGCCAGTTCCTTTCCCTGTACCAAGTGTGATTTCCGAGATGGGCTTGGTACCCGAAAAATGATACAGAGCTTGGGTGAAGCTGAGGGTGCCAGGAGGCATCACAGGGCCCGGGTCATCCGGTCAGCAGCCCTATCGCTCCAACCACTGGAATTCCACGCCCCATACCCTTTTCCGAAAGTGATTCGTAACGGGAAGTGTAAAATTCTATCGTAAAATGAATCCTTAACCATCTTCAAAACCTAAGAACCAGATGGCAATAGAAAAAATACAAATATACCACAAAATATTTAAGTCATCCCATCTCCTCCTATATCCGTGGCATCAAAATTTTTCACACACACGCCTTTCAAGTATTTTTAAGCATTATCGAATAAATTTACTACCGTCTAATATTCATTCTTATATTATTGTTAAAAGAGAATTCTTACGTTCAGTGGTATATGTATAAGAGGCTGCAATTTTTTCATCAGGTTGACGGAACACTATAAAAAAATATGTACTCGAGAACTTAATAGGTTAAGCTGATGTAACAATAAAATTAAGGTTAAACGAATGTACCGTAAAAAGAATCCTTAGCCATCTTCAAATCCTAAGAACATTGATGAGTGGCATTGCATTTTTTAAAAATATTTTTAAGGGAAGGTTAAGACATAAACTTTGTATATTCCAATAATAATTAAATAGACGACCATAACTTTATGCCATTTTCAGGTGTTGAAGCCATTGTAGTGTAATGAATTATTAATGGAGTTTACGATGCATATTTCTTAACCTTCCATCATGGAAAAATTCAAAGTTAACCCAGACATCATGAATCTAAATATTCATGGAGTTATTTCCTCCGGTCTCGGTAAACTAAGCCCAGATCCTTACACGCTGTGAACCAAATATAACTATTACGGTCGCATAAAGATGACATAGCAGTTGGAGTCAACTAATATTCAAATCGTAAATTTCGTTGTTAATGTCTTTTATTACCTCAAACTAACTATTTATAAATTTAAAAGCCGTTTTTACATTTGTAGTTAATAATTTATACCAAAAATTATATCCAGGGAATACATAGCTACGTCATAAATTTTGGGTTTTCCAGAATAATTCGTTATAATTGGTGGAACAGGAGATGCGGAGAAACCCGTATATTCCAAACACCACCGTTATTTCAGGTGGCAAAATGTATTTCCGTCAATTGCCTGAGACGTCCGCCATTTCCTACAATCCATATAAGCCTTCCCGGTTCTCTAAAAAAATGTTGAAATCATATCTTTCTCCGAAAAAGAGAAACGGTTTTCTTATCCATTGGTTTTTAATTTGAAATTTCCGATATTTTAATGCGATTGGTGGGTTGAATTTCCGCGTCGGTCAGCGTGGATCTAGGGAAATGGTCCTTGGAAATCCTTCGAAATGAAGTACCAGAACTGTATGGGGCGAAATAGGACAGGGAAGGGAAGAGAGACAAATATACACGATATGGGTGGAAGATGTCAGTCGGTCGTGTTTCTCGACCTCGCAAAGCGTATGTTTTGACCCTCCAACTCCCGTGTACCTGCACTCCTTCAACTTGCCGCAGCGTCGATGGAGAAGGTGTCACAATCAGGGTTCCCTTGCACTACGCTCCTTCTGTTCAATTGTCCTCGACCGAGTGCCTATCCCATTATACCGTAACCTTTCGAGTGTGTTTGCCAGATCTTGCTCAACACCACATTCTAGATGGCATTCGAGGAAATGATATTGACCAAGAGTTCCATAGATCCGTCAAAAAATAAGTCGCTGACCATTGACTACGACCCATCGTGAGTAAGCATGTGAAGATCTCTGTCCCACAGCGTGCCGCCAATGAGACAGAACTGATAGTATAGAACCGTATATATCTGTGAATTAAAAACTAAGCCTAGGATTCATAATCTACTTCAGCCCTTTAATTGAAATACCTTTTCTGAGTTTCTCTCAGGGCCTTTTCACTATTTTTCCAATAAATTCATTTTGCGTTTCTGTTCACATGTGAAAGCCAATAAAAACATCAGGTAGTTTAAAAAAATTAAAGAACTATCGTATTTAACATTTGTGTTAATAGTGAATCTAACTAAATGCCTAAAATTGAGCAAACGTAGGCGGAACTTACACAAGTACAATTTCTTATCTATTCTGTATCCTGTCTATTCTGTTCAATTTCTTAGGTATTTTACCGGTATTTATAGAAAAACCTTCAATTTATTTTCATTTATATTTAGAGTATTAGGTGGATGCAAATGATTCTCTACAGCTCATACATTAATACACATTTTCCGGAACGAAAAATTTGTAAGTGCTTTCTTCCCAAGAAATGTTTCCTAATCCCTCTTCCCCCCTTGGAATTTTTCGTTAAGAAAATAAATTCCAACTGCACAAGAGACTTCATTTTCAATAGCCTGAAGATTATTTTAGAAGAGATACATACACGGCTTCACCTGAAGTATTTTTTACCTATTATATTGACTTCATGGATTGCATTTTTCAAGTTAATTAAAAAACTTAATCTGTTACTGAGCCAACCGTCGAACGCGCTTCATAAGCCGCCTACCTTTTGTATTTAAGCCCCGCTGCTGGAATCCACCCTAATTTAACCCACAATCTAGTCATGCAGACCTACCGCACACTCATTAGCCGAGCCCCACCGATTACAGTTATGGCGTCTCCTCCGAAAATTACCAACCTCTCCCTCATACCTCCTAACTCAACCACCCACATTAATGACTTCACCGCGTTAATACGTCCAATATTGTTCACGATAATGCTCTGTACCTACGTCAGCTACAAAAACTGTTTAATTTATTCTTTCAAGTGAAACAAGTAGTTCATTTTCTGTCTTCCATTGAGATTTGCAAAAACCCAATCCAATTGATACAGTTTGTAATTTTAGTTGCATTGTCAATACAATGTTATCTCAATATTACTAAATCACAGAGGATGCCTATTCAAGTTCTATTAAAAAAGGGACATGTTTAAAATTAATTTGTAAAAAAATATCAATGGTATAGCATGCCTGGGGGAAATGAACAAATGTAAATTCAATTAAAATTCACTTAATAAAAACAATTACTATTTCAATAAAAATTTGAACATACTAAATAGGCTGGTAAGTATACATAAAAAATTGCTCATGTAATAATGGCTCATTTTATATCATATGCCTCATATTAATAATCTATCCTTACTTTTTTCCCACGAATTAACAAATCTTTTT
>LYUA01000045.1:1062931-1074941 GCA_002093875.1 Calopteryx splendens | reverse complement strand
AGGGAATTTTTTTATCGGTAACCGAGAAATTTAGTCTCACCTCCCATTGCGAAAAGCGAAAAAATATTTTTTGATCAAAAATCTTGAGAAAATTAATACTTAGCAAACCGAGTAAACTTATCAGCTCACTCGGGTAGGGGGACGAAGAATTCCAAAATGAATTATGGTGAACATTGTTTCAGCTATGGTATTTATTGAACGTATATTTGAATTAATTTTACAGACAGCATTTACTTATGTGCCACTCAGTCCAGAATAAATTAAATTTTTAATTTATCCCTCGGTACAAACATCACGAAATTATGAGTTGATGAACACATGTATGGTGTCACCTATGGTAGGATATTAGGCATAAATTTTGAGGATAAAAACTAGAAAAAAACTAAACCTAATTTCGTTAAAATCGCTACGAAACTCGGGGTCTCTCTAAACTCGCGTAACGAAGTCCTAATTTCATAAACATCTACTCATTCCTCATGAAATAATTCAATGTCCCAGAGTTGGACAGATGACAAGAGACGTATTACATAATAGGTACCAAGTCTCCGTGATAATACGTAAATGGCAACTGCGACTTTCGTTTGGCACGATTTATTGCAATGTCACGAATCTTAAAATATGAAACCGATGAACGAGTTTCGCTCCTACGGGAAAATTTATATTTTTTTTATTAATGGCGAAGTTGTCTCGTGCATTCCATTGCAAGGTTAATCATCACAAGGAAAGCCATCATTAAACAGGAGGCACCGATGACGAGGAAAGGGTCCATTCACTATCGAAAATAATGATCCAAACAAAACAAAAAGAAAGGCCACCATCCACTGGATGTGATTTACCAACTCCATTTTCCATTTGCTCCCCCGCCGGATCACATGGACCCTTCCCACGGGCGGCTTCCAAGAAAAATTCACGGACGGAGTGCTTAGAAACTTGGGTGGAATAAACGCCAAAAAAACTCACCGCAGAGAGGGAGAGAGAATAATGTTGCACCACGGCCGAAGGTAGGCCATCCTATAATTTCTCACCGGACAGTTTCTAACGGGGGCATTTTCTTTCGAAATGATTCACGATTAAAGGGGTGGGGGGGAAACGTTAAAAAAGGAAAAGGTAGCAATAGAGATGCGTGAAAGCCGCATTTAATACCAGAGAGATCCATTTCTCATCGGCTCAACGCGGAGACTTAGGGGGTGTATCGCATACAATGGATTCACCCAACAAAGACCTTGATTCTGGGTTGGAGATAAACGCTTAAAAGGTTCAAGCTTAGATTGAACGTCTTCGTGAAGGACAAAGGGGATTAGCAAGCAGAATAGCTTCCCCTCACTTAAAAAAAATATATTATCGGCTGATAGTATATTGGTCTAGGCACGGATGAAGCGGTTCATTAAAGCTGATGCGTACTATAATAATGGAGTTCAGATTTCGGTGCCCTTCCAAAATGTGATCTATCGAGAAAGTTTCATTCCGATACGTGCTCAATCGAGACATAACTTTTCTACTACAGCGAATTTGAGACATGGGCGATAGAAAAAGTTGGGGAAAGAGGAGCAGAAGAGATGCAAATGTGCTGCCAGGGAAGGAAAATGAAAATGAAATGGGCTAACACAGCAACGGATGAAGAAGTACCTATAGAGAGAGAAAAGTGGGTGAAAGCCCATGGAGGAAGCATTCAAGGAGAAGCTGGAAAATACTTGGGTATGCCCTTAGGGATTATAGTTTGTTTACTGACGAATATAACTGAAGGAAAGACAGAAGGTTAAGAATCGCAGAGGAAGGCTACGAGAAGCAGGTGACTGAAGTTGCAAGCGCAAGGAGCTTCGAGGGAACGAAGATATTAGCAGATGGAGAGATGCCCCACAGATCAATCCCCGTATTGATAAACCCTTGATGGTGCAAGAAGATTGGCTCTGGGATTGTGACACTCGGATGGTTTCGTTCTAAGATAAATCCCTTCGGAATGAAATCGCAAAGGTCGCAAAGTGCCATCTGATGCAAATCTCCGAACCTTTAACACGGCTTCCACGCGACAGACGGGAGTCGAGCTCGCAATCGATCGGCTTTGTCCTCGAACAACCAATTCTTAGGCTTAAACGCCTGGCTTACCATTAAGAAAGCTCTGCTAGGAAACCTAAATGTTTTAAAAGTAAAACAGATGAATCTGGAAACTACGGATGGATAGGAGTAGCTGATGACAAGAATTTTATAAAAACTATTGAAGTTCGGAATCAAATTACTCTTCAAATTAGGAGAGATATTATTACCAGAGGCAAAGTCCTTCGAATTTCAAGAAGAGATTGAGGCAAGAGACGTGTCTGATTTCCCTTATTAATCTAAGTGACAGGCACTTCGCGGATTGCCAAGCAGATTGGGAGGAAATTAAAAAAAAATATTGTTAAGATTAAGGTGCAGATTAAGTTTGCTTCAAAAACCACGACCACAATTAATGCTGCATGAAACATCCCTTTTCAAAACCAACGCACTTACTTACTTCAATCAAACATTTTGCAAAAGGAAAAAAAATAGGCCCAGATTTGATACATTGTACATTGTAGTTTTTAGAAATCTTCAAACTCAATGACTCGAAATAAAATGTCTAAGATCAATGAGTCTTGTAAATCTCCCGCTTTTCCTTTTCGTACCTTTCGGACTCATGAGAGAGACCACAGTAGGATTACTCTCTTGAAACTTAGCTAACCTTTCCCGCACACCTTCTCTATGTCCGAATCCACCTGAAGATTCCCAATTGTTTGGCATCCAATAGTCAACCCTTCCCTAACCACATAAAATGTTCCCCAATCTTGGATATATACATATAAGGAATGCAATGTTGTGTACATTTACAGCTGAGGATGTTATGCCTCAACGAAACTATGGCCAAAAATTATATTTTATATCAGGAAATGATGTGTTAATTTTTTAACAGCAACAGAGTATTTTTACTTTCGACGAATAACTGTATCAACAGTAACACATTTTCGATTTGATAGAGTATTAAATATGTAATACAGTCACATTAAATTATTGTAATCACAAAAATTGTAATAATGAAGACTACTTCAAAACGTAAAAATGTATGGTCTCCGTTTAAATATCATCTACGCCCTAGGTTAATTTCTTTGCAGTTTCACGATTAATAAACCCTATAAACCCTTGGAAGGAGCCAATAGTTTTCCAGAGTGGTATGTGGGCTCTTATTCTTTACTATAATTTTTATTTCTTTAGCTGATAAGAGTTTATAAAAAAAAATAACCGTATATTTTCGTTGTCCAACCCTTTACTAGTTACAAGTGACTAAACATCGAACTGTCCTTACTGTGCCGAGCAACGGGGCTGGCCGAGCCTATCCCGAATCTCGGATGACGTAGGAAAATTAACGGAATAGAGGGCATCCTTTCGTTATTACAAATGAGACTTGGGGGGGGGGGGCTACATTGGGGCTGTTTTCATCTTACGAATGAATGACAGCGTGTCCGGACTGACTGGGTGAAACTTCTACGAAAAGCCATTGTTGGAGTTCTCCGATGAAATAATTACAACACTGTAGATATAATTAAGTTTTAGCTATTTATGCATCACAAAACATTCTAATTTCTGAAATATTCATGACTAAAACTTCAACAATGACTTTTACTAGGGGGAGAACGAACGAACCAAATTCGGGGGACGCTGAGACGGAAAACTGCATACTTTGAATGAGAAAAAATTAGGAGATTATGGAAGAGAATTGAGTGGGACAGATTTTATGCCAATCCCGTTCTGTTACAAGTCCGTTTCATGTCGATTCAGAATATTCCTAACACACTCTAACGCAGTTTGTCTTAGCATTATTTTAATACCTAGTATTATTAATGACATAACATTAGCATAAAACCAGCCTTCGGGTTGATTACAGTAGTTCTTTGTTTTTGGCTAAGAATTAATTATTATTGCCCTATCATCTTGGGGGGGCCATTAATTTTTCTCCCCGGTAACGTGGACGCTTAGGAAGGGGATTTGAAGAGTTCAGGATATTAAAGAATTAGCGAAATAAGGAGGACGTGAATTTTTCAGGAAGCAAAACAACACAGAAGCGTGTTGATGGATTATATGGTTGGACTTATGTTACTTGATAAATGTTCGTTCCAAATTTTTTGTTATTACACCATTTATTTTAATTTTTTTATATTTTCCACAAAATATAAACTTCAAAGAACCGATTAATGCCGAATAAAAATAATTCCTCAACACATGGAAAACGTTATGCTTTATACACCATTGATCTTAGTATTTTTTATATTTTCCATCAAATAAATTTCAAACGTTAGCAATTACTACAGTGGAAAATAATCAAATTTTAAACTAATCCGTGTTTTAAGTATAATCATGGAATTCCACCAGTTCACGGCTTCTTCCGTGAATTTTATTCACATTGAAAATGCATTATATCAGATTTTATTACACTTTTAAGAAAGCTAAAGCATCGAATTAATTGGTGCACAAGGTTTCGACGGTTAGCAGCGGGCAAAGAGGGCGAAAAGATCCCCCCCCCCTCCATCGTCGTGAATCCCACGCAAAGCATTCGGTGTTTTTTTCTCTGATCTATTTCTTTCTCATTAGGCTCGATTTTTCATTACTCTCGCGCTCCGATGAATCATTCCATCGCCTGTGGTTACCGAACACTTCGCGAACAAAAAAATTGGGTCAAGTGGAAAGTTTTAAAGGATTGCGTTGGTGGGGAGAGTAAAACAATACCGCAAAACTTGGAAATAATGCAAGGAAACTTTGGAAGCAAAAAAACGACGATTTCTAGTTATATATCCCTCGCCGATTGCTTCCCGGCATATATTATGTCTTTCTTTTTTTTTACATATCCATTCAGTGGCAAGTAAAGGGAGAAGAAGAATTCGGGACAATTATTCACCTTAAGATGGAAAGAGATTAACGCCAAATGGAAGCAAATGCAAAATTTTCGAGTTTACCGATTTTATTGCTAGCTCACTCTCTCTTCATTTGACAAGATTGGTGTGATTGAGGGCTTCGTGGAAGGAACCACAGGGTTATTAATGGTGGATCATGTTACTGGGTTATGAGGATATTCCATCAAGTCACTCGATAACAGGAGTAGAAACTAAATGGCTGCCAAACACTCACACACAAATATATACATACATATTCGCAGATCAGTGGACCGGAATCGCCAGTCCCGGGTTCGGATCCCGAATGTATCATATTTATTCCGTGAAATTTACTATTAATTTGTCTTCGTCTGTATGTTTCCTGTCCTGTTTTGACTACACCTGTCTCAAAGTTATATATAACGCTCAATCCGTATTTTCTCCCAGCATATTATATATACCCATATGTATGTACACATACACAAATTGTTACTCTCCTTCTGAAGAAGGTGATTGCGCAACCACCGAAAAATCAAAATAGTAAGTATTACTTCCCTTTTGTGTGTCCTTATATTTTAAAGACAGGAAAATTTACATTTTTACGTTTGCGAGTTTTTTCGTCAAAAATACGTCATGTCAACTGAGCTACAGGAATATTTAAAAAAAAAACAAAATGACGAGTAACTTATTTTATGCCTTATTTTTAATTGCCTCAAACCTGGCCTTAATTAACGTACGTACGTACATACACATGCATGCAATATATTGACACACCTACTCAAGGTAAAAGGCTGGAGAGCGGTAAACCAAAATATAATAAATTAAGAAAAAATTATATAGAAAAGTTAGTTTTAATCACATGACCTAGTTACCAGGATTCGGTGTCTTCTTCAGGTGACCTGAACCATTTTGCCTGGGTCTGAAGATGACATGTGTTGAAACCCTGGTCGTGTGATTAAAACAAACGCTTTAAGTGGAATTTACAAAGTAAATCATTTATTTCTTGATGGAACAATCCTACATAGTCAAGCCTGAAATCGTTACTTAGATCAAATCATGGGAGACACATAAAAAGGAGACTCAAGTGAATTTTTTTGAATTTTTTTTGCGGTCATGCCGCCTTCTCCAGTTTTAGAGAGATTTCCTCCACAACTGACCTTAGCCTCCTGTTTCCTAAACGTACAAAGTTTTCAGGCACATAAAACCCCGCTCTATTTTTAAATGTTTACTAATCTTTTATTTACAATATCAATATATAATAAATTATAAGTTTAGTACCGTAAGGCCAGTGTCCTTTTTGGTCCTATTGTGGTCGTGAATGGTTTGAGGAAATAATAAGCTCTTACGCTTATCAGTGACAACGTCTTTTTCTCTAATTTTATCCGAGTTTTCCGACATTCCGATTTAGTTTGGCGTCCTGTTAATTTTCCTTTTGCCTGAAGAAAATTCATCCGACCTGTATCCATCTAAAAGCCGAAGCCTCGCTTGCGACCTTCGTGTCTCTATAGTCTCTCCCACCATAAGCTTGTTAATAACACTGTCACACTAGCCTTCCTGCCGGAGGAGTTTTTCAAAAAATCTCGCGGATCTTCTCTGCACTCTATTCAATTCCTTCATCGACCCCTTCTCTGATGGATATATCCCAAATACTTTCCGTATAATCCAAATATGGTCTAACCAACGCAAGTTAACATGTCTCCTTGATACTCTCGTTGCACCTTCCAACTACTCGCCTTACGAAACCAATTTTTTTCAACGTGGATCCACACATGCCTCGCATGTGTGCACTGAACGAAAGATTTAGGGTAAGAGTGAATTCCTTGGTTCTTTATTAGTTATGATCAGGGACCTGGCCAAATGCCACCTTAAAGTCTAAAACCACCTCCTCCACATGAACATCCGTTACTTATGATTCTGAAATGAAATGTATAAAGATACCCAATTGTATTTTTACGTGATCTATTTTTCCTAAATCCATGTTGGCTCGAGGTTATCATGTCTCTTCTGTCTAGAAAGGCCATCCCATCGCTTAAAATTATATTATTATTACATGATATTGAGGTTAGAGATATTGATCTGAACATACTGGGATCCTTATGGCCGTCTTTATAAATAGGAGTAATGTGAGCCAACTCCCAATCGTAAGGTACTGAACCTTCGGTTCGGGAGCATGCGAAAAACAATTTCCAAATAAGTGGCGATGTTTTCGACTAGCTCCTTGAGTATATCAGCTACCTTGCCTGTTCTACCTAGTCTGCAGGTCTTGTGGCCTGGTGCTTTGTCTTTTTTCAAATATTTTGGAGCTGTTTAATGATTCCTCTTTGCGATGTTTCTATATCCGCCATGAGCTCATACTGTGTCAAGTGTGGTACAACTGGGTGCACTAGACCTGGTAAAAGAGACTCCCCTGAAAAATCAGTTGAGTGCGTTTGCTTTAATTACACCACCCGTGATAATTTCACCATTCTTAATCTTTAACGACTCCTCCGTGGGTCGTTTGCTTTGCATTTCCCTAAACCTATGACCAGAATGCTTCCAGGTCTTCCTCTAAATAATCCCAGAGCAATTTACTTTTGAATGGACGGAGAGCTCTGCGCATCTAAACTTTGTTGTCGTGCTGAATATTCGCGCTCCTGGCGGAAACACCGCAAGCCAATCGGGTGGCTTGTTTGACATGCATGCAGGTGCAGGAGGTCGAGTAATCCCTTACTAAATGTTGGATTAATGTCAAACCTTTTGTGGGAAAACCTCAATGGGTGAAACGCTTTCAATTCCACCTTTCTGATTACTTCCAAATTCCACGGTAAATTTGGAAATTGAAAAAAAAAAAGTCATCGGTTCGAGGATTCTCACATTTTTGATGCTCGCGCTTAAATATGGCGGCGCGCCGCGGCGCTCAGATTTGAACTTTTGATGAAGCTGGTTCAATTGATGCATCAAAAAATTATCAAAAAGAATTTTTTGGTGGGATTTTGATTTTTCTATTTTGACATGCAGTCAGCGGTTCGTTGAAATACAACGGAAGCGAGGAAGTTTCGTTCATCCTCCTCAATTTTTTATTCAAAGTACAATTCGAATGCCACGTAATTCGCAAATCGTTTCGAATGTTTATTCACTCTGCAAGATTTATTTCTGAAGGCAGTTTGAACTGTTCGTTTCGATTCATCCAATTAATATTCGACCTGTATTTCTATCGTAACCATTCTATTCACCTTAAGTCGGAATCAAGGAAGGAAACGAAAACAATTGGAACGCTTCTTAGTACCGAGTATTCAAGAGGTCCACCTAATTATGGACACATATATATTGTATTAAGCACGCAAGGAATCGATAATAAACACGTTAATCAACCCGAAGGTAGGTGAGGGTAGAGCTCACCCGATACTAAACCCAAACTGCGTGAGAAATTGAACACATAAGGGTAGATGGAGCAGTTCCTTTCCCTTTACCACCTCCAGTTTCCCAGGATGACCTGGCACCCGAAAAATCATACAGCCTCTGAAAAATATTTTACGTAAATGCATACCCTAAACGCCGTTCCCTTCTGGAGTAAAATCATAGTAATCAACCCAAAGGTTGGTTTGGTAAGTCAGGGTAGAGCTCACCAAGTACTAATTTCAATGGTATATGAAATTCACACATCAAGGTAATAAGGGTGGCCAGTTCCTTATTCGCGGTAAAGCCTGTGATTTCCCAGGATGACCTGGTATCCGGAAAAATGGTACACGGCTTGGGAGAAACTGAGGGTACCAAGACGCGTCACCCGGAATCGAACCTGGGCCCTGCGGTTAGTAGCTCAGCGCTCTACCCACAGGTCTACCACGCCCCGTATTAATTAATAGGAAACTCTAAAAACGGTAAGTTCTGACGATTGTTTGCTAGTAGCTCTCACGTGAGAACGACGGTAGAATGACTTCAATGATTAATTAATTTCCTGGAAATTACTGAAGGATAAATCCTTCAAACCAAAGTTTTCCTGAAAATAACTTTTTTTTTCAAATCTGCAACATGAAATATGACTTCTTTCCCAGGTGGCAACTGAAACTTGTTGAATACTGTTTTTCGGACCGTCGAATTCAGCTGAGGATCGGAGTCTTGGAGAAGCGGATGCGGTTTGACCGTTTCGGGGATAAGCAAATTGGAAAAAGGCAAAGGAAAATATGGCACAAATGCGCCGACCAGTTAAGATTTTCCGCGATAGGAAAAATTTGATCGCGTTGGAAATTTAAAAAAATATGCTTCGAAATTAGGTAAATCCTGCAAAACAATGAAGACTCACGCGCGGACTCCATACATTTACGGATTCGGAGATGGACGTTGCCATAAACCGAGGGGAGGAGATTGCAAATAGCGAAGAGGTGGAACTACAATATGAGAAAACATGCACGTGCACTCTACATTCATCATCATTCCCTTTCGGCGTAGGCAAAGTAGAAAAAAACTCATTTCAAGTTATTTCGGGAATCGTGCTTTCTTTAACTTAGTTTCTCCATACTACCCCATTCCTCCAAGCAACTTTCGGGCTCCGTCAAATCCATGCATTGTTTCATCGATGCTCTTTTGTTCCTGAGATCTCTTAATATCCCACGTCACTGAGAATCTCTTCGGCCACAATCAAACCACCCCCACCCCCTTATGACTTTCCCCGTCTCCCCTTTCCTCTCACTCAAACTCCACTCACTCTACTCTCCAAAAATATACCGAGGTGCTAACTAAAAATTGCCGAGGATTTAAATATTCCGCCAAAACCACTAAGGGTGCGGATTTCTGCCTCTAAATCCCACTTGGTGTGTACGGCAGCTGCCGGTCTCCCAAGCGGCACCTTCGCGAGTGCACGTCCTTTATTAGTCTCCGTTATTTCCATAACACCGTGTTTGGGTGGAATATTCGAATTTCGTACACTTTGGGTAGCGTCTCGCGGATCATTTTACCGGGGCGCAGTTGTGCGTGGGAATAGTGAGTTGATTTTCAGACCCGTGACAATAAACCTTGTTTCATAAAATTAGGAATAACTTTCCTGATGGCAGTGCAATGTTCTCTGCGAGATCTAATAGTAATCTAGCAGGCATTCCTTTTTTGCTTCAGTTTTGGATCTGTTTCGATAATTTCGTAATTATTAAATCACTGCGTCCTTCGTTCGTTCATCAGGAGTTAGAAGGTTTTTTTTATTGGTAGGTACACACTATTCTCAGTAAAATTTTTCTAGAATTCACCCGTAAAAACTTGGTCTTTTTCCTTTGCTTTGGCAATTCCTAAATTTCCATCGCGTAGTCAGATTGGTTTTGAAGTATCCATAACATATTTTTCGATAAAAAAATATTACCTTTAGCAGCTTCAGAAACAGAAATTAATACACTTCGTTCACTTTACGTTTGCGTTTGACAAACTCGTAGCCCCAAGTACCTAACCATTTTTCATCTCATCGTAACCGAAAATGAACTAACCTGATTCTGAATGTTTTCCTTTTTTTTTCTCCAGCACACCTAAAGATTGACAGCTCAATTTCGAAATGGCAAGATGGATTTCCAGAGTAAACGGTGGTCCGCTAAATTTGATGCATCCCGGTGAGTCCTTCATCTCCTCGCGGAAAAAAAACCTCAAAACATTTCGTTCATCCATAACACGTTCTGTTCGTTATTGCCGTTCGTAATCCAATTCTTTTTTTTTGTTTAACATGGCCTGTTATTGAAGACGAGGTGGTAAAAATGGTTTATGAAACGCTGGAAACATCTCTCGGTAATCCCCGGCGTAATCGGGAACAATCAACTCTCGCGTTCGTATTGCAGCGGCGAAAAAATAAATTATTTTGCACAAATGAATATACGACGGCGGGCAGGGGCTCGTCATAAATTCTTGCATTTGACAAGTTTTTTTTTGTTTCAATTCATTTTATTTTTATTTTTCCGCCCTTTTTCCGAAACAAATCAAGAAAGATGAAAACAGTCCGCCGATGCAACCCGCAAGGGGGTGGGGTTGGGGGAGGGGAGGATTCGCGAGGCGAAATGATTCCCTCGGAGAAAAAAAAATGAAACTCGAGGCGCGGGTACTTTACAATACCTACCTAGATAGCAGAGACGGGCGAGCGGGGTGTGTCGGTAGATACGTAATTGTACCAATCCACGAAAACCAGTCATCCTTAGCACATCGCCGCCGCGAAAGCATGATGTGATATGTTCTCCGCGCCGTAATGGGGATTATGATTCCGTGGAAAATAATCAGCACACACACACCCCCCCCACACACACACCCCCACCCTAGTCCTGTACGAAACCACGCTCCTCTTATTTTTACGACATTTTTCACCCTCCACACACACAAACACACAGACGCATCCGCTCGGCACGTTTACCCCTTCAATAAAACCCTTCCCCCGGCCTCAAACTCCCCGATCCGCCACCATCTGGCGCCATGCACGCCAAAGAAGAGAGAGATGGAGAGAAAAAAATGAGGGGGAGTGTGTGGGTGGTGGAGGTACGATGAAAAGGAACAAAAGAAGTACGCAAAACGCATCACGCGCACCCGTCGCGGGCCCACCCACCCCCACCTCCTCCCCCTTGCGGTATGGGAGGAAGAACGAAGAAGAAAATAGAAGCGAGCGAGGTGGCGTCGAATGTGTGGAGCAGGGGAAAGGAAGGGGGTTGAGGAGGAGGGAGAGAGAAAAGGGGAGGGAATTCGGAACACTGCGAATGCATAAATGGGCGCAGCACGTGATACGGGCCATTAAGGCCCCTGGGCCAAATGATGATGTGCGTGGTTTCCCTTTCATGTTTTCGGTAGGTATGTGTACATAAATATATATACATACATACATATACATACATGAATACACTTGGGCACAAATGTATTCGCCTGGGAACCCCAATGGGCGGAGCCTCCGAGGATGGTTAGACCCGCACGCCAAATACTTCACGCTCTTTCTCGCCTCGCCGAGCCTCGGGGAACAACAGAGGGCCCTGGGCGTGACTCCCCCCCACCGGGAGTCCCCACCCTAGCCCCGCGCGCGAGCACGTCTACGTGCCATACCGCCGCGCCGGGCGCCCCCTGATTTTATACCTGATGGCGCCTAAACCCTTTCCCGCCGAAAAAGGACGCTGCCGGAATAATTAATTATTGACGGTCGACCGACGACGAATAAC
>LYUA01000045.1:931890-952489 GCA_002093875.1 Calopteryx splendens | reverse complement strand
GGGGGATGGAGAGAGAGAGACAAGGGGGGAGGTGGGAGTGAATAACAAAAACGGGTGAACTGGCGCCGGCGTAAAATTCGCTTTCGGGGAATTTTCGCTCGAGGCTTTTCGTCTAAAGGTATCCAGGGTAATTTCCAACCGTCCTCGTCAGAACATGACGCTGATGCCGAGTCATTCACGTTCACTATAATTATTTGACGATTTAATCAACACTGATGCTGAAATGTTAATAAATTCTTTCGCATACGCAAAAAATGTAAACCAAATAAGTAAAAATGATTTAAACAATGATGAAAAAATACACGATGCAAATTGCTGCAAACGTGATAGTACGTACCAAGGCTAATGCAAAGTACTTAATGGCCATCCTACTGACTGGAGTAGGTGCAAATCCCGAATAATTCAATTGAACATTCATACCAAAAAATCAAAGTGGTTCCATTTTCTGACCACTAGAGCCTGGTAGCAAACCGAATCTTTGGAAAGGGAAATGAACTGGACTATTTACTACCACTGAATGTGTAAATTTCGCAACCCTTAGAACTCCGTTAGTTAGGGGCGAGCTCAACCGCCACCTTTTAATGTCAAATATCGGGCCATTCACTGTGGATTATGAATGGATAAATGACAATTATATGAATACATAATAAATGATGAATAAAAGTTAAAAAAATATACTATTGAAAACGCTGTATATTACGTGTAACAAATCCAAACCTCTATGAAAATTACGGTTATGCCTACTATGCCTATTACAACATGCTACTAGCCTTAATAGGTGACACAAATGCCATAGCAATCCGAAGGAGGTTTTCAACATGTAAAACTCAATTTGCTAAACATTCGTCTCAAATGAAAAAAATCCCCAACACATATGTGCACGCATAAATAGAACCAATGCAATTAGATTTCTAAAAGCAAATACCGTCCATCAAATTAATGAAATAGCATATGGGAACATTTGGTAAACAGGCATGTGCCCATCTGAAGATATTGCAGTGTAGTGAAGCATGTACTAACAACTTTATTCATCCCGTGGAAAGCTTAATGTTTTTCTTTTCTAAGTCCTTCAAAAATTAATGGATTTCCACTAAGTACCGGTCTCAACTATCGGCCACTCTCCAATGAAGCTGCGGAATACCTTAAGAAAAGACACGGTGAATCATGGGTGAAGAAATAAATTTAAGGAAGAACGTGATGATGACATATCTTGAGGCACGATAGCCTGGTAGAGACAATCAATAGACAAATGGTTGAACGGGGAGAACGATAATGGAAGACATCGGATGAAATATTAACCTACTTATCACACTGGTAATGGCAGGTGTGAAAGATCATTCAAAATTCGTCTACATCTTATGGCTAAAACTACCAAGAGGGTGCGTAGCAGGGGGTGTTAGATCACCAGCCATTTGTTTTCTATTTGCATTCCGCATCGTTTTACTCTCGGGAAGTTTGATTTGTCACAAGTGATGCTTCATGATGTTTTGGTCACGAATTGTGCGAGGGAAAAGGAATCCCTTACAGTCGGTTTTTTCGGCACTCGACTTTCCTCAATTTCTCCTCGTGGTCTCCCTTCCCAATTTCATCGCGGGTAGGTGTATAATAATTCTCTTTGTCAGTGTTAAACTCTAAATGATTTTACTTATCTGGGAGTTTGAGGCCCCCGACCCAGTAAATATATTCAGCAATAATATGATGCCCTCTATAACTTCATGACGATTTTTCACAAAATGGGGAGCTTTTCTCTATGCACCACATTCAATTCCAAAATTAGGTTCTTCTGTGCAGGGTTCCAACGCAGAAACTACATCCACCCTATACTGTTTGATTATGAATTTCACAGCCCTTGATGTTTTCTTAGACCGGGGTGACTACTGGGAACCCTCGACTACCAAAAACGAAGTGTTTATCCATCCACATTAATAACCTGGGTTGATTACTGTGGACGGATACCATTCCAAGTGCTCCAGGCACTGGAATCCTGAGAAGTTTAAAAACGTTTACTATGACGATAGAATAAAAATAGTAAGTAAGGTTTCGTGCTGTATACTATACAGAATATGTGCTGTATATAAAATAAAATCACTAATACGAATAATAATGCATAAAGATAAAAAAGTATGCAAATTTTCATACTGAGCATGTAGTATGAAAATATATATTATATATATACCGTTTATTTCTATCATCATTCACATTACCAATCAAAACAAAGTCACTCCTGCCGCATTTCACATACATTTTTTAAGTGCACACTTGTACACTTGAAACACCGCATTTTATCGTGTATGTTCGCTAAAATCACACAGGAGATGCCAGTCTAATTTAATAAAATAAATAGAGCAAAAAGGGTGTTCATTATTTCATTTTCCAAAAAACAATTCAAAATCAATGGGCCAATGAACTGAGCCCTTGGTTAGAGAAAGAACTAAGTTCGAGAGAATTAACTACTATGTAGGGACTTCATGGGATGCCATCGCTTGGCCGCCGCTGCCATGGGAACCGAGTTCCTTCCACTCTATAATCGCTGGCTCCGTAAATAATGCGGGGTGGAAAAAGTGAAAGAGAATGAGAGGGGGTGGCTCTCGGAAACCCGAGATAGAGGGAGAGAGATACGAAGCCTTAAGGAAAGGGGAGAGACCAACTGGAAAAATCAATGCTGGACATGCGTCTAAACAGCAAGATAAAAATGTACTAAAGCTGTGCCCGTATTCATTAGGCATGCCCTGCTAGTGAAGAAATAAATACAGACTTTATGCTCTTTAGTTTTCTCACTATTTTTAGAATTATTGTCTGGGGCCAGAAGGATTCGAGTCCCAGTGGAGGTAAGATTTTTTTTCAGTAATAACCCGATCCCTAATTGGGTGCTATGTGGAGAGCACTACAAGTTCTACTCCGTTCGTCGAATGAGACGTTAAACTATGTGACCCCTTGGTACCTTTTGTTAAGAGTAGGGTGATGCCTCTCTTCTCTTCACCCTTCTCCCAATCCCCTTAAAATGCAACCTCTAACATATTATCCACCTATCCCTAATGGCGCAAATGACCTCAGCTGTTGGTCACCTCCCCTAACAACTTCTACCAAAAGGCCCAGCCTCCAGCCTACTTCCATCCAGATGATTAAGTGAGCGCATTGATATTAGGTGACCACTAGTGATTGTGATCCGACCGGACGATGAAGAAAAAATAGAAGGAATAGAACGCTCAGCGGTTTTTTTTTCAGTTTCATTGTCATGAATTGCATTTTTATTCTTTAAAAGTTTGTCCCGGTAATGAAAATAAAGATGCGCTCCCATATTGAATTAAATTATTTGGGACCTTCCTTCAATCTTTCACCACAGCACTTTGCATGGAAAAATACCGACTACGTCACAAATTTTGTCTGGGATGCAGTACGATAAATTTAAACGAAGGAACGTAACGAAAGGGGTTTGGGGGTGGTGAGGATGAGTGGGGGTTTAATAATTGTGTACAGTGCCATGAGTGCTGGGTGAGTAATGGGGAACTTGAGGGCTCAAAAAGAGGACTAAAAGGTTAAATAGAATTTTTCATCACTCGGAACTCGGAATTCCATCCACCAGTGTAGTGCCATTAATCAACCCTCTAACACCCAGCCTCCATCATCCGCCGTTTCCGATTGAGTGGTCTGGAAAATGATAAGATGGAAGTTGAAGAAGAACAAAAGGATCTCGCGGGCGATGAGAGGAACGGTATCTGTGTGCTGAAGGAATGCACCACCACAATGATACAATAGCCGTCCCCCCTTCACCTCCCCACTCAACCGGAGAATTACCTCCGCAACCAATAATGAGGAGTGGGGGGGAGAGGGGAGGGAACATTTTTATTCGATGAAGCGCGCTGAAAAATAACTCACGGCCAGCCTCTATCGAAGGATTCTCGATCCCATTCCTTCCAGCATCGAGCACGTTTAATCCTCAGACCTCGTTAACACCTGTAATGCTATCGTAATGATCGCACGATAAAGTCTCATTTTCAATTTTTCTGTCACCAACTTGTGGACCCAATGAAAATTTCAATATTTTTCATGGTGCTCTTAACCTTTTTCAACGATCTTCTCTCGCAATGGCGGCAGTGGGGTTAATGTATACTTCTGTAACAGCAGTGACTGCAAAGCTCCGGCTCCACCTTCCTTATGAACTGATTGTTTCCCCTCTTTAAACATTTTCTAGCTGTGCTCAAGGGCATATAAGACTATCCCTAAGCTTCCTTTAGCATTAAATAAGCCTCAACTGTCCATTTTCCCGGGCTAAAGCAAAATTTCAAAGTGGCGTATTACCTTCATTGTTGCCATTGGCGAACTAGACGTGTATCTGTCTGCTGCTGACGCAATACTAGAGTCAAATCAATGAAACTGGTATCGCAAATACATTACACGTTAAGCTAACAACATGACATGAAATTAATTTTTTTTTATAAATTATGCGAATAACATATTTATTTCCACTCCTCATTGAATATATCTCGTATTCAAAACTCATGCGATAGCTATATATCGCATTGCAACAGCCAAATTCTAATGTCTTAATGCTCTGTGCAAACGTATTTCAATGGAGATCACAGTAGAGGTTTGTAAAGCAGTGAGAGCGGCCTGAATTCGAAATTTAGCAAGATACAGGGAAAAGCTCTTTGTATCGTGAGTAATCGCTGCGAGCGAATGGGAAGCAGTCACATTACCATTGGAAATGCTGAGTTCGGGAGACACTTGGGAAGCACTAAGTTTTTCGACCACCAAATCATTCGAGTTTATCGCTGATAAGGAGTAAATATTTTAAAATCCACATTACATTGGCAGGAGAGGCCAGAACGAGGAGTTGAGGGAAATTTAATTCCGAACGAACCGATGGAAGGAATCCTTTTTCAAATCGCACAATTCGTGCCGAACAACATTAGGAAACATTGTGTATTGCAATTCAAACTTCCCGAGGATAAAATGAAACGAAATACCTATAATCACAAATTACACTTAATCTCTTGTAGCTGGAGAGATCTAACACCACCTGCCACACGCCCTCGTGGTAGATTTCAGGGAAAGATGTTGATGCCACGTTCTGAAATTGTCAAAATAGCAAATACCCACAATGCGAACGTCACTTAGCCAGTGGAGACCAGAGTACAGATTCCTACAACCGTTGATCTAATCTGGGCATCGCCCTATTGTCTCGTACACAAGATGTAACCATGGCCTCATTCAAAACACGTTGATGTATTGAATTTTTTGACGTATACTTATAATCTTAAACGCTGAAAACAATAAATAGACAAGTTTCTTCGGCATCTAGGTAGGTTGACAGGGGGGTCTTCCCCCCTGTCAATAGACCCAAAAAATAAATCATCCACTAAAGGCATTGCCTTGTCACTGCAGCCATATCCTCCAGTCGTAAGGTCTTTTCTTAATTTCCTCATGGGATTGTAAATTCATTTCTCCGTGAACTTTCTTTTACCAGGCGTTTTACCCTGGACGATGCTTTCAATAAAATCATTGTCTTATGAGGCGTCTCGACAATATGATTTTTCCTTTTTCTTAGTCTTTAAAAGGAACCTAAAGGTTACAATGAGTTAATTTAACGTTATGTCATTGCACTTACATATAAATAAAATTGGAGATGACTTCTCAAGATAAATGAAGTCTAAATTTTCACATATTTCGAAGTTTCGAAGACCCCTCAACAAACATGCATTCAATTACTTTTCTCTTTGGGGAAAAAGGTATCCCGTGAAGAAGGTTGAAATTCATTTTATGTGTAATTCACGCGTAGATGAAGAACTTTCCGATGTGAATAACCAACAATGCAATCATTCACCAAAAGGCTGACGATCGTCTAGTGTGCATTGAAACAGTGATGCTACTTCATGTCACACATACTTACAAATATTAATCCCCGATTGGAGTGCACGACTCAAGATAAATTATTTCGAAAATTTCTATTTTTTCCAAAATTCTTCATCTGTCATTATTGTGCTCGCATTTTACTTTTCTATTGAAGGAAATTTACTCCGTGGAGGCGGATGATTTACTTTGATGGGTAATGCACGCGTAGATACACCCCATTTGTGTACGCAAAAACACTGCAGTCAATCACGTATGGTTGAAGATAGTCCTAGTCCATTTAACCCGCCATGCTACTTCATTTCAATGCGCATAGTATTTGTAAGCAATCGTAGGAAAATTCTCGAAATATTTCAATTTCAATAATTCAAAATTTTTCGAAACTCCCCATCCATCACAATTATGGTTTCAATTACCTTTTTTCTTCAAAACAAAAGTAAGCAGGCGCAGGTGGATGAAACTTATATTTCGTGAGTAATGTTGCCACGGATGAATACCGTACGCGAACGCCAGAACTACAATCATCAACGAACGGTTGACCATTCCCTGTATTTTTTCTTTCGTCCGTTTGGTGGGGGGTGGGGGGCAGGAGACAAAGGGGAATGGGGTGAACGTCCGTCAGGGAATTCCATCCATGTCCAGCCTCCGAGACATCCTCCACCCCCTCTCTCTCTCGCCTCTATCAGCCCCGCCCCCTCTGTTTAACTAATTCGGGCTCCCCTATCCGGCCCGAAATGTAGGAAGAAAAAGAAAATAAGTACGCCGTCTCTCCTATCTGACTCGGAAATCTTCATCGATCACCTTAACGGGAACACGTTGGCGAGGGAATGGAGGGAAGAACCAGTTGTTGCTAGGGGTGGAGGGGGGAGGTAGGAGAGGAGTTTAAAGGGGGACAACGAAGAGCAGCTGAGAGTCGGGTCCATAACGGGGCCGCGCCGTCGTCATAGCCACCAGGATTCTCTCCTCCGCCCGTCTCTATGGCTACCCTCCCCTTTTCCAGTTTGTTCACTCTCCCTGCTCGACCTTCCCTCCCTTTCCCTCTCTCCACCTTCCTCACTTTCTCCCTCTCCAACTGCAGTTGTTTCCATATCACTCATCTCCTTTGTGTTTGCTCGCTCCTGATACAACCACTCCTTCCAGCATACAAGAAAACTCGTAAAAAGGGAGAGAGAGAGAGAATTTATTACTTGGTGCTGCTCCGAAAAACTTGTGTTCGAAGACACCTTAAGCGTACGTCACGTGTTTAGAGCACGCGCACACAAGTGAGCTTAATGCTACGAATCGCGTTCTAGCACCGGTTGAAGGTGGCTGGAACCATCGAAAATCTAGAAAGCACATCGAGTTTATTTTAATTTCAACCATGTTTTTAGAGTGTGTTACATATGTTTCAAAATTTTCTATCGCCATTCGTGTTTTTTTGTGTATTGACATGACACACGTTCCTAATAAATAATTTAAGCACACATACACAGGTATCTTGTTTTGGAATGATCTTGTTTTGACCACTTTTTGAACACCGTTAAACTCTTCAGTTCGTCGTGCATAGGTCGTTTTGATTCCCTTCTTCATTTACGTCCAGTGTGTCTCTCTCTCTCTCTCTTCATTCTCTCGCTCACCCTTCATCTTCCGTCACCAACCTTTTCTTTTCCTTCCTCGGTCTATTCGTCCAAATGAAACCATCCACCACCATTTCCCTGTTTTTTCCTCTATGGAGGAACTGTGACTCTCTGCTAGTTCCGCTTCGCTACTTAGATCTTTCTTCGCACTTCTTCCATCCACTTGGTGGTCGACTTCAATACCGTCACAAAGTCAAAGATTCCTTTTTCGTGAGCCTGGTGCCATTCACTCTCTTCAGGTGCCTACTATAGAACCTCAACCTCCTTTTGCACATTGTGGTCTCGGTGATCATCTGCGTTCTTTGGCATAGTTCCTCATCTATCCTCTTCTTCCAGATCTCTACTTGGGTAGTTTTTAGGTCCCTTGATATTTCTTGGGATCTCTTTCTTCTCTGCCGCCTCCAGCTCCCCCAGTTTACCAATTTTCATACATTCGAATCCAAACAGTGCTCTCACCACCGTGTTGCAATGTCTCAGTTTGGATTCGATCGAGATGTTCTTCTTTGTATACTTGCCCACGGTCAGCCTATATAATGTCTCCAGCTTATTCGCCCTTTCATTGTTCATTTCCTTATCCAGCCCGGTGGTTTGGATCCATACATATGCATAGTCATATCATTTAGACTGTCTATAATGATAGTATACCAGTTAAGGTAGGTATTTGGATGAAGTGGTGAACCTACACGATTAACAGAACACTAAGCACAGCAACACCTGACATTACAATAAACCATAATGAACCCCGCGTACTTCCTTCCTTCTTTCATTCCACCCAAAGTACCTCATTCTATTCCTCCTCCTTCCTCACCTAACTAACACTCTCCCCTCTCTATCACAGTCTTCACCAATTCGTTGCCATTTAATATCCATTTTTCAGGCCCCCTTTGAATTTCGCCTTCACTTTTCTCCAAAGCGAGCAGAGGACTTCTTTATTTGTTTTTCTTTCCGTCTTATTTCACATTTGCAATTCTCCTCTCTCAACGGCATGTATGCATCCAAACACATACATCCATTTATTTTAATTATTTTACGTACACATTCACACACGGACAGTAAGCCCTACGACGATGTAATACAGAGGAGTTTTTTTATAGGAATCTAAAGAAAGGAATACATAGCAACTCCTTTATATGTCATGAATCCTTGTCCTTCCCCTTCTACCATTGCCCTTGAAAAAAAAGTGTATGTGATCACAACGTCCATTTTACTCTAAAGGTAAAGTATATCGCATAATATTATTTCACCGATCTTGGGCCGGATGATATTTCTCCTCTGCGGGATTCAGTCCCTTATATCTCTTTAAATGGCTCTACACTGACTAATTTCTAAACTTATTTTGCCAAGAAAGAATTCCATTTTTTGTTTTTCAATTTTTCTTTTCATCCAGGTACAGTTTCTAACTTTTCTTTTAAACTTCAGCTTAAATACTGGAGGAAGCAGTTTCTATTTCCTTTTGTTTGTCGCACATTCCAATGGAAGGCGATTGAAAAAAGTTATTGCATTGTCGAGAAAAAAGTACACATGGGTTAAGTACTTAAAAAGATGACGACGCTAGTATCATCCATTAATGCTTTCAGGTCCATAACGCTTGCTTGAATTTCGATCACATCAAAAATCCCATTTCACTGAATTAACAATGCTGTTCCTACTTTATTTTCTTGCCTTCCTGAAAAGTTGTAAACAAAAAATATGGTGCGACATTTTTACTTGATAGGTATCAAATAATGTTCTGCTTTCGCAGAAAGATAAAACTCTCGTTTATCAGAAATCCGATCGGAGTAAGTATCAAAACTAATGATTGAGGAGAAAACTTAATAAATTTCACAGATATTTATTTAAAAAGACCGGTTTCGTAGAATAGTCGACATCTTCAGGTCCTGAAGTCGACAGCTTAAAATAAATCTCTGTGAAATTCACAAAGTTTTTTCAACACACATCATGAATTTTAACAAGATAGAAGATATAGCTTGTAATTATTGGATCTTGACTATTATTTTTTTATACTGACCCCTGAGGACTAAGCGACGAAATAAGTATACAAAAGGCCATTTTAGGTCCATCCAGGCCATGTACAGTCTACCGACTAATGGACACCACTGCTACCCGTCTAACATGACACTAAAAAACTTAACAACCAACATTTCAATGAGGCATTATTTTATTTCTCATACGTTTTCTGCCTCCATTCATGCCATACATATTACTAACCCTTTTCCTCCCTCTAAGGGACCGACGTTATTGTAAAAGAACACACGTGAGTATCATGCTATTCCTTTCTTCATACTGACACCTGAGGCAAGGCGACGAAATAGTTAAGTTGGTCAAGTAAGACCAAACCAGGCACGGGAACGATACAGAGAGCGGTTTCTTAGTGGGATAATCCCTTAATAGCTACTGAACAAAAAAAACAATCAAAACCAAACTCTGGCCCCTCAGCACCCATGAGTGAAAATTTCCGTGGACCTGAGTGAAGGACGATTAATTAGGTATGTGATTTGGAGATCGAAATAACAAAATGGATGGGTTGAGTATCTAAGGAAGAAGGGACGAGCTCGTTCACAACGTTTTTATCGCATTATCTGATAATATTTGTTTAAAAAATAATCAAATATACCCTTTTTTGGTCTTCAGCCTTGTCACCTAGTTTCCGAGTTGGAGGCGGCTAAACCGAAGTTTTCAACCCTTTCGTTGAAGGGAAGGGGGACCCTTAGTTTTGCAAGTCGCTTCCATTAAATCGCAAGCATGCTGTGCAATACAGTCTATCTTGCCGGGAGAATCCAACGGTGTTGACCGAGCCTTTTTCCTACCCGACAGATTTAGTAGTAGAAATTGTTAAAACGGGGTGGGAGGCAACTTGAGGGCATTTTCATTTTCGTTTTTTTTTAATGAGTCAACGGATGACGCCAGAATAGGACATTTTTCTTCACTAAAAATCATTTTTTTTGGACCTGTCCGCTGGATTCCTAGATGAAACTGAGATTTCTCAACGGAATGAACTATCCCCTTTTTCGCCACATCACATTACCGTAAATTCAGATACCTTGCACAGCAGTCTGGCATAAGGATAATGAATTGACAAACATCAGAGCAAATAAGCTCACAACTTACTATTTATAGTTAAAAATACTAAGATTTGCTTCATTAGTAAAGCAACCGACCAATTATCTCCTTTTAAAATATATTTAATGCGGAGATTACTTCAAGTTTTACTCTGTCCGTAGGATGGGACGTTAAACTCTGTGACCCCTTGGCGCCTTTCTTTAAGAATAGGCTGATTCCCCGACGAAAGGTTTCTCTTCTGCCTTATTCCATTCCCAGAAAATCCTACTATCTATACCATATTACCCATCTATTATCCCTAATGGCGTAAATGACCAAAGCTGCCGGTCACCTCCCCCAATAACTACCACTACAACTCCATTATGATTTAGTTGAATCCCTAAGATAAACACAGTAGAGTGAACGACCCCATTCTGGCATCGGGAGGGAGTTAACAAAATATTCCCTCACTGAAAGGAAGAGAAGGAGTGGACCAATATGACGTAATCAGCAGCTAGCTAGAGGAGACCGAAAGAAAAATAGAAAATGGAACGGAAATCAGTTCAAAATAATCACCATAGCAGTTGGTTATGGGCCAGGAGAATGGAACGAAAGAAGGTTGAGTTGAGGAAGAGAACGTAAAATGATCTCTCGGGATCCCCGGCGTTGTGGATTTTTTTAAGAGACCAACAGAATGCTAAAAAAATATAAAAATTGGACCGCCATTGTGTGAGAAGAGGGCCACGAGACGTCCATTAGGGAAAATAGGGAAAGAAATGAATGATAAAAGGGATCGAAAGGACAGCACGGAAAGCGAGACAATAGAAGGCCACAGCCGACTGCGCCTTTGATTTGGAAATAAACGACGACGACTAACCCGCAGTTAATAAGCAAAGACTGAGAGTCATCCCGGAAAAAAAACTATGCTTGAATGAATAAATTCGTTACATCATTTTATTTCTACTTAATTTCGTACCGGAATGATGCTAATGCGACTCAAGTTGTTTTCATAATCAGAAACGCTAATTAAATACATAACGATTTATATTTTTTTTATAAAATCAATACATATCAGCAAAATATGAGATCAAATCTAAGCATTATAAAAGAATTTTTTTTAAATTTGTTTTTCCAAATTTTTTTTCAATTTTCATAATATTTTAATATCGTTCCAAAAAAGTTGTGGAAAAAAGTTTTTTTTATATTTTATGGTGAACCGTTTCCACCAAGTAACGGCCGATACCATCAACTATAAATCTAAACACACTACGCTTATGAGTCCAAGGAAGTCCAAAAAGTTGGGTCGCGAGCATGATATCCGCAGTGGTGAATAACTTACAAGGTATTGTCGAACTCTTCGCTCGTTAGGTACCTGCTGAAATACCGTCCATTGTTCTCCAATTTTTCCAAATTTACAGTTATGTTCCTCGATCCAGTGGACGATAAAAGCGAAATTTGGCAACAACGGATAACTTTTCACCGGAATCATATGCAAAGTTGAATACTTCCTTTTTTATGATTGGTCCATGGAGTCTTTTTAACGTAACTTTTCGATTGATAGGTAGCGACCGAAACAACGTCCACTTCCGTCGCATTTTTTCGCAAAAACTTGATTTTTATCGTCGACCCAGAGAGGCATGAGGAAGGGACATTCGAAAGCAATGAACGCTTTCTCAAACGAAAGGTCGAGATCGAAAGATTTCCGTAACAGATCCCCAGGAGTCTAAAACCAGAGTTTTCGATCGATACGTATCGCTGGAAAGGGCAACAACGATAGCTGTCTCGATTCTTCAGTGAACATCGATCTGCTCAATGTGCGACGAAGTTCAACAGATCTAAATGTTCCGTTCGTTTGGGAATTCCCACGCCATCAATCACAACTTCTTAAATCTTGTCTTTCCGGATCATTCAACTTCATGAAGTTAAACTTTTGATTTTGTTCAATGCTATCGCGCAAAGGATTCCTCGCTAAATGTCAAGGATGGAACGCTTGAACTCCTGGGGAAACAACGGTGAGAATGACGCATTCCCGTGGAAAAACACGAGGATTGAAGTGATCTTCCCGGCAGGAAGGGGAAAGCAAACACGTTTTCTCCCTCCCCTTCCGCCCTCCAACCGCCCCTTCCCCCCAAACGAAAAGAGAGAGCCCCCTTGCTAACGCACACACGAAAGCGCTTGAGGGTTGGGAATGACCTTCGCAAAAGAAACGGACTCTTCAATTGATAATGAAAAGCAATTTGACTTTCGGAAATGACTCGCTATCTTTCCGTCCGTCCGTCCGTTTTGGGGAATATCCCCGTTTTCAAATCGCAAGTTTCCTCTCTCCACCTCATATCGAATTGAATTAAGTAAGTCCTGCAATTATGACCTCACCGAGAGATAGCCGATAGCCATCTTTCCGCGGCCATGGCTATTCATCCACCGAGACGCGATCCCCCCCCCGAGCGGCTGGAATTCATTTATTTTTTTCCGAAAAAAATATAACATTACAACTTTGACCCAATCTTTTTTTATGCTGAGTTCCGGACTCAAAACTAAATTTACCTGCTACTAATGCACCGGTGAATTTTTTTATAGTTTTCAAATGCGCGCCTTGAAGCCAGGTATTTTTTTCTCGCCATTCTTCCCGAACGCTCACACTTTAAGCATAAAACGATTAAGGATTGAGAGGGCAAAATCATTCTCCGCGCACGAAGCAGGGTCAAAGGTGCTCTTCCTCGTAATAACAACCGATATTTTTTGTTAGAAACAAGTGAGAACAGTCAGCTCGTTTTATGGTTTAATAGCCGGCTAGAGACTAGAATATAGGTGTCGAAATCCGCATCCAGTCGTTGGTCGAGGTAACACAAATCATGAAATCGTAAAACAAAACGCAGCTGAGAGGCACGACCTTTTTCTCACCCAGATTTAGTTGATGGCTAGTTTAGGTGGTGGTTGCTCCAGGCATCAACACTGAATATAAAACTCCTGCGATGGCAGCTCAAATCTTATCAAAATCGTTACCACCTACATATGTATATATATATATGTGTGTATATATAAGTACAAGATTAAAATAAACCTAGAAACACATAAAAGGGGAAACACAAAATGAAACTTGAGTACTTCGGCAGTCAGGCCGCTTTCGTCAACCGAAGATGAGTATTTTATGTGTTTCTACATCTATTTGAACTTGCGCTCAGATATATAAAAACATATATATACATATATATATATATATATATATTTAATTATTTATTTATTTATGTATATTTACATATATTATTATTAACGTGTCTTCGACGAATGTTGCGATGCCAATGTCGTGAACGCAAATGACTTCGTTCACAAGCTTCAAAAAACTAAAAAATTATCTAAGAATTCCGTTGAAAGTTGGTAAAATACTAATCGAATTCAGCAGGGTAGATATCTCACAATTATCACCTGGCTGCTCACATTTAGGTCACAAAAACATTCTTACGGTGCGGGGTTGAGGGGCGGGTTAAGGAGAAACGGCGATTTAAGATTCATAATAATTGATCTCTCTGGTCAAAATATCTTTTGGTTCACGTCGCAAATGTTGAACAAGGTTTCGGCAGGGGAATAGCTTTCGGAAGGGGAAGGCAAGGCTTCGGCAGGGAAATCGCCCCAATGGGTAAGTAATAGTCGACTCACACTTGCAGTGAGCGGATTTGTCAATCGGAAAACAAGTCTCTCTCCACCACGGTATTCGAATTCAGGGGGTGTGCCGGGTTCAGGTAACTCTTGCGGTAACAGCGAATGCATCACCTGCTCAGATTTCGAGTCAAAATCGTATAAATCACCATCAAAGGCAGACTGTGCTATAGCTGTACGATATGAAGATATGTCGATAATACATCGATATCTTTTCATACGGACGAAAATGGATAGTTCAAGGAAAATGAGGATTTTTCGAGCGTCAAATATTATCACCGATGTCACGAAATTTTCGATTTTGCAACATGGACTATGGAGGCGATTCACAATATAGGCGAAAACGATGATGGCGATAAAAACTGAGAAAATTGATTAGGTGATGCGCCGGATGGCACCCTTTTATCATGAGGAATAAAAAAACAAAAGAATACGCAAACATACATCGGAAGCAAAATACTAGTGAACTGAAGAATTCGCTTGTGAATAGAATTCCATTCGCCAAGACTTAGAAGCTTACGCGACCTATAGGTAGAGGAATAAGAGGGAGAACCTGCGTCTTTCTTATAATTTTTGGAGGCTAAAGCCGGGTTTATCATTGAAGGGTGAATGGCAATATAAAAAGGAGAAAGCTTTTTTTAAACCCAACAAAACCACCACCTTGTAAACCTGGACTAATTTAGCACCGGCGCGGCGGGGGAACTCCCGAGACTGCGCACTATCGGGTGAATTGCAGCAGCGTCTTTGACGGGGGAATCCGAGGGTGCCCCCGGGCACTTCAGGAAAAAAATATTAAGACGAGAGGAAGAATCGAATGATTTTATTTTTTCAATCTTTTCATCCTCCACCTCGCGTATTTCTTTCGCAATCTTTAGGTACACCCCCGCCCCCCCAACCCCCCCCCCACGTGGGATTTGGCTGGAGAAAGAAAATTTAAAAAAAAAATAGCAGATGGAGAAGAGGGGATTGTGTTAAAATGGCGTGGACCCCGAACTGGGTGGTGGTTGGGGGGTGGGAGATAGGGGAAAATGCTTGGGGTCGCTATTTTGAGAGAGATAATATCTCCCAGATGAATCTCCATCGACTCTCGCCCTAAAACTAGATCCCTCCTATTTAAGGTCGGGCGTTCAACTTATTCCCTTCCACCTCCTCCACCTTAAAAACCACTTCACCGGTCGAGGAGAGAATAGGGTCTCTCCCTCTCTATCACTCTCTCACCGTTCCTCTCCCCTCACACACACACACACACCTCCGGGAAATCTCGAGAGTCATCGTCTACATCCATACGACATCCAGTGCTTCTTCTACCCCCGAAAGGGCGTGAGGCGGGGGGTGCTATGAGGTCAACAATCATCAATTAAAAATTTGGCAATCCTCAACTTTTCACGGTCGGGAAGATAAAAAAAATGTCCTACTGTGGGAGAAGGGAGTCTGTTGAGAATATAACATCCTTTTGATTGATGCTGTTGAAATAAGAAGCACGTTCACGCCGTTCTAAATTTTTCCTCTGTGGTTTATTTCCTTCTCTTATACTCTTAAACAATCCGCAAGCCGCTGGCGCCCGGGCCACTACTCACGGCTTGCTTTTCCAATATGCATTCAGATCAGCCCCAAAGGGACCTCGTAGAATAAAATACCCTACGCACGTCGTTTTCCTTGGCTCGAAGAAGCACCTGGTATGAGCGATTGGATCGGAGGATGGTGGCGAGGCGAGAATATTTCAGATTCCAAATGCAAACTAATTTTCCGGAATACAACAATATTGCCTCGATATAATTCTGTCAACCGACACTAGGACGTGGGGCAGGGGATGTTATGTTTACACTAATCAGCGGCATTATATAAAAATAGGCTGGAATCGAAAAAAGAAATTGGATCGAAATGACGGACGTTTTTCCTACTGTTGTCAGATTTCGAGAGCAAGCGTGTTAGGTCACCACCCATTTGGGTATTTATTGAGTATTAAGATTCCGTATCGATTAACTTTCTTTTTTCTATACCTCAATTGCTTTAATTGACATCTTAATAGTTGTTTATACAATTTCTTTTAATTGCTTGGCAACGTTGCCGTGTTTATCATACCGTGTAAATACGATTAGAAGTGAAATTCGTAATTTTCAAACTAATTAATTTAATTTCTTAGGCTGAACGTTGAACCAAAAATTTTACCGAATTTGATGGGAGAAAGCACTGCCAAGAATTCATGTAAAATTCAGGGTAGGGTAATCGCGCATCCCCTTACAATGGTGGTTCTTCCGCACCGTCCTTAAAGAATGCGATGGAAAAAATATCACCTGACGCAATTTCTTCACCATCAGTGGTCCCTAAAATCCATCGGTCCATCGAAAATCCTAATAGACCCGAATTTAGTTTGATGATAAATAACGATAGAGCATAAAACTATAGCTAAAAATAAACCTTAAAGGGGCGTAAGAAATTCACTCGGTAAAAGGTGATAAGAGGGCGGGAGAGGGTAGGGGGGGAGTAGTTCTTTCCCCAGCGCCATCGCTCGGTTTTCCTCGAAGCTATAGTGATGAGAAAGTATCACATTTTGAATATTTTTTAGATGGGGTAGTAAAATCGCATCACCAGAGGATCAAGCCCGGAACCCTTAGGTAAATTGCCGAATGCTCCTAGTCATTACGAAGCCACCGCACAAAAAAGGGTTTAAAATTATTATTATTATTTCTAATGATAATCTATCGGTTAGGGTGGGTTTCTAATGACAATAACCCTTTCTTCACCTACGCATAAATTCTGCCTCCCTTCATTTCATCCAGCATGGCTAATCTTTTCCTCCCTCTCACTCGCTTACCCAACATTCTACCCTCTAATCACATTCTTTCCAGCATCCATTGCCACACAGCACGCCCTGCATCCACTTCTCCTGCCTTCTTTGAATTTCTCCCCATATCCATCTCTTTAAGATTAAATGATGAATGAGATGAAAAGATAGCAAGTGGTAACTCTTTAGAGTAAAACGTTTTTTAAGTATTAAATAGAAAAATACATTTTTTTATCCTATTCAACGCCAAATACTATCGGATGCTCGGAAATTCGGATTGAAGTCACTTGGGACAAATATGCAGATCATTTTATTGAGGTTCCATCACTGCACATGCGCTGTTTCCGAAATATTTTTATTCCATCTCGGTTGCTGTCATAAATATCGTTGAATTATTTTCTGTAAAATATTTTACTGCCTTAAATAATTACTCATCTGACAAAATTATTTTCATTGCGTGAAACATGCTACCGACGAAGGTTACTGACATTTAAAATCTAAATTTTGCATCGAAAATTACGTGATAAAACAGATTTTTTCAAAGAAAAGAAGTCATTCAACCAACTGAAAAGTTCATTTGGAAAAGTCAACTGAAATTCATTGAAAAATATCCACAGGGAACTATTTTAAGGGGCGTATGGCAGACAGAGGATGAAAGGAGCGGGCCGGTATTTTCAATATATTGAAATCATGTTATGCCATTTTTCTGGGCTATGAAACTAATTACACCATATGATGGCGAAATAGAAAGCCATGTTTTAAGAGTCACCATATTTCGGAGCGTTATCGTGGATCCTTTTCATGTGTTCCTTCTACAGTCCAATCGCTATCCATGACACGATTCTCCCCTCCAACGAGGTTTGCGATGATGAACATTAGCGACCTAGCCTCGATTGTTCTGTTTGTCGCCAGGTATAGCGTTAAACTTCCGAATCCGTGACGTAAATTATAATAATAAGCCTCATTTTTTTCGCCATAATGTCACGTTTACAATGAAAACGCGGAGGTGCTTCGTAAACACCCGTGACCGCGACCCTAGTGTCGCCATCCTACGCTGGCGCTAGGTACTTACTTCTAGTCCAGCTAGACGGTAGGGGTATCGCGGTTTCACGATTTCAATGCTTTTGCCTTGGCATTTTTAGGCCACCAATCATTTTGGAAAATTTAGTGACTCAATGAAGTCTTTTAACAGAATATTAGTTTAATTTTCAAGTACTATGAACATTGTATCTATCGTTTTATTTTACAGTTACTATAGCGAATTCTGCGAGGAAAAAAGAATTTTCTGTATCTTCATAACCGACAGCAAATTTCCCTTAACCTTTCATCGTGGTCTCGTACACCAATAATTTCGTGGTTAAAACCATACTATCGCCTCTACATTTGACCATTGCTAATGGTATTTTTCCAGTTATTTACGGTTTCAATGAAATATTCGTTTATCGAGCCCTTCCTATACATGTTCCTTAATGGCCATGATACACCTTTTATTAGAGCAAATAAATGTTTAAGGAATCGGGAGGACTTATTTCGCTTTTTATTAAATTTCCGAATAAAACGTTTCCGTGCTTTCTCCCTTATCTTTGAGGCGTTTAAAAAATAGAACTGACCTACGTGAAATGAAGCCTTTGCTTAATTTTTTCACTCTCATTCGAGTATTTTCGTTGATGAAACAATGCTCCCTCTAACGCAGCCTCAAATGCGCTTCGAAGATGTTTTCCCCTTGGTATGTTTTCAGTTAAAGCGACGTCGGTGTGCTGTTTCATTGATATGTGCATCTTGATCAGGACACAGTGTCGAAGTAACTCTAGTTTGTCGCAGTTATTGGAGGAAGCGACCAGCAGCTGATGCCATATACGCCATTAGGGATAGGTGGATAACATGGTAGAGATAGGATTTACGGGGAATGGAATAAGGGTGGATAGAAACCCCGGCTAATTTAATAACAAAACGCACCGAGGGATCACACAGCTTACCGTCCAATTCGACGGACGGAGTAGAACTTGATGTGATCTGTACACAAAGGACTCAACTAGGGACCGGGTTTTTACTGAAAAAACACTTTGACTCCACCTGGATTCGAACCTGTACCATCTTGGTGAAAAGAAAGGAGGGCTAGGTTTCCATATAAAATTTGACCGGCATGTGATCCTCAACATCAATCAACATGCTACAAAGTTAACTTTATAAGTATTCACTACCCACGCCCGTAGATGACACTAAATCGCCACGAGTCTTGAAAATTTAAGACTATCCCACCCCCTCGGGGTTAATTCGGGAAGGAATCAAGACGGACGAGCCTCGACAACAGCGGATTCTGCCGTCACATTGCCTCGAGAACCACAAATTGTTGATTACAACAAACGGGATTCGTCGAGGCAATGCGACGTCAAGCCTCGACAACTTACGAGTTTCTTCCGAGTTAAGGCAAAATTTTTCATGCAAACTATTGTTCCACGAGAACATCCAAAATCCCACTTGCATGCAGCTTAGCATGTGTCGACCTTTAATGCGATGCAACGTCTAGAAAATCTCATGGGGCGACTTGAAAGCGCTTATTGCAACAGTTCTCGGCTTCGAAGCTGTAAAGAAATTAGACTGAATAGAATTCCTCCACAACTCAGTGGATGAAAATTGCTCTTAATAGGGCTTCTATTTCCATGAGTGTGGCGATACCACTCGTTTTCACTTTGCTTACAGTTTGCGCACCAGCGTTCTTCCGCTATTCACACTCACCCAGGGGTTGGTAGCTAGGGAAATAATCTTAGGTAAGTGCCCATACCTGAAACGAAAATCTTAGGTATCTCACAGTACCTCGGTGATGGCACTAATGCCCACTAGGCATTTATTGGCGTTTTAAAAGGATTCAGAAAGCAAGAAAATCGGGTACTGGTACTTCGGTACCAGTTACCAGGGTTCGAACCCCTACATTCGCCTTTTCAGGCTATTGTTCAGCTTCTGATCGGCAGTCGCACGCAACTTGAAGGAGAAAATAAAGAGCCGGCCCTAAACTCCTTCTCGTTCTACTTCTTGAACGAATCCAATGCGATATTTTCATGGGTGCAAGTTTATGTGCGAGTTTTACGGAAACTTGGTCCGCGAGTGATAGGGCCCATTAACCAAACCATCTCCCGATTGAGGCGGAGCGAACGATTTCGAACATAGCTTTCAAGGGATTGATCGATCTGCCGGGCTAGGAGCGGTCAACCGAGAGNGGGGGGGGGGGGGGGGGGGGGAGGGGGCACTTTGGGAGGGGGAGAGATAGAGAGAGAGAGAGACGAATGGATTTAAGCCGTGGGGATGGATAGGGAAGACCGCCGACGTGCCGCGCGGATCGGTTTTTGCGCCTGTGGTTCCGTGCGTCCCCCATCCCACCCCCACTCTCGGGGATGGAGGGGTTGACGGAGGCGGGTTGGGGGGGAGGAGAGTCGCCTCCTCTGGGTCCAGTTGCGGTGGTGGACGGACTTACTTACGGGACGGCTGCAGAAAGGGGGAAGTAGAAAGCTGGTCAGCAGCGGACGGCAAGGACACCTGGGGAACCTGGCCGCCGGAGGAGGAAGGGAGGGTGGGGGATGGGGGTGTCCAAGGACGAATGAGGCTCCTGCGGCATCCGCGGGGGAACAGGAGAGGGATGACGGGGGGGGGGTTGGGGGCG
>LYUA01000045.1:889186-901030 GCA_002093875.1 Calopteryx splendens | reverse complement strand
AAAAACAAATATTCAGAAAATAAAATAATGCTTATATTTTTTGAGTGGTTGCGGAGAATAGAAGGATATATAATGTCTCATTTTTCTGCATATCACAGGACTAAACTAAAACGGGACGTTTCAAAGGCAGGCGTTATACAGTAATGCGGGGAAATATTATTATTTTGGTGTCAGGCTTTCAGCAATCTTTGTTTCGATAAGAAAAACAACCCTGCCCCATTTATCGCCCACCCCATTAGAGGCCCCACGCCCCGAACGCCTTTTGCGTTCGGATTATTCCCCTCGAGTCCAATAGAAGGAAATTCTGAGAAAAGGAAGGGAAGGGAAATAAATTTCTTGATTGGACGAAGAGAGATAGAAAGAAAGTGTGAAGAACTGAAGAAGGAAATAATGTAGGGGTAACGATTTCAGATATGATGAACTCCGTGCGATAATTCACATGCAAAACCTTCCTTTCATTGGCAGACTGCTCATGATGACTACAGAATTACTTAATTCCAAGTTGAATCCTTTAGCAATAATATAAAACAATCTTACTTACATTATGACGTTCAGAGTAATCGCAATTCATACCCGGATAGGATAAATGCATGAATTTAAAGGTGGAGATGCTTTTTTTTATAGAGAATCACCGCAAACTAAATTTACGTATGCATCCGGGACCACAAACGCAAACTACACTTATGTAATAAACCAAAAATGTATCCATTTGGCTTGAGTTATGTGCATATTGTTATTGTTTTATTTAATACGGCTATGGATTGTTTATTTTTTCCTAATATGAAAAAGAGCACAATCGTTCCGATTCGTACCCCTCTGTTACTTTCGAAATCGCACGCCTTTTATCGTTTTAAACATGGTCATCGAAACCAGATCCGAGGTTATGCCCTTTCTTGGTGAAGCATCCTCCATTCCGTAAGGAAACGATGCTGCACCTACTTTATAAGCATTGAGTAGCTAATGAAGGAATTTCATTGCTTCTCACGTCAGTGTCGGTATTTGGTATGGAGTAGTTAGGAAATGCGGCTGGGCGTAAACGAAACAAAACATGGATTCAGAATTTCCTAACATCCATATAAAATATCCAATATATTCGAAGATCATCTACTAAACACGTAATAAAATAAACCTCCACAAAAAAGTTGAAGACCTAGATGCCATATAAACGTTAGTCAACATTTCATAAGTAACAGGTATATTCTAAATTCCTATTCTCTTCTAGGCGCTGGTCCAAATTTTGAGCTAAGTGTGATTCTCTGAAAGGGCAAGAAATATTTAAAACTCACGCCCTATCATGCACTTGTGGTACAGAAGGATTGACGATTGTTGTTTGAAAAATTATCGATCCGGTATCTAAGTTATCGATTTTAAGGACGACAAATGAGATTTTAAAATAATGTCACCTCCGTACGTACATGACGTAAATATAACATGCATTTTATTTATTATTTTTATAATATTTATAATGTATTTTATAGAAAAATACATATCGTATAGGTAGGTACATGTCGTAATATTGAATCCGGTGGTAAACGAGGAAAGAGCAGCTACGACAAAGGCCGCATGATTTCCATACCATAAATATGGAGGGCGAATATATTTTAATGTTATATTCGGCCTACCGAACAGGTTTTGGGGGATCTCTGAAAACTAACCCTTATCCCTTTTGAGGATTTTTACCTCGATGCAAACAACTTTTGTTGGTATCCACATCTCCATCCACTGACAACTTTAACCTCTTGTTTCTTGCTGGATGTCCCAGTTCCATTTCCACGCTCACCAAACACCCTCCTCCTTGAAGTTTTTATACATTTTCCGCCCTCCAGGTCCACCACTAATCCACAGCAACCAACCCGAAAGTTGATCGTTAATCTGTGAGGGCAAGGCTCACCCCGGAATAAGCCTGATGACGTGAAATTCACACGTCAGCAGGATAATGAGGGGACCAGTTACTGTCCCTGTCCGACGGTTCACTTTCCCGGCAGGTTCTATTGACCATAAAATCGCCCTGCTAGGATGTCCAGATGATACTGTCCAAAAGGATATCGCCCGGGATACGAAACATCCTAGGACCCTTCAGTCGATCAGCCGATTACCCACTGGGATCAATAACGTCCACCTTCCGAACCATATCAAAATGAAAATATTTATGTTCGTCTACCGCATATTTTCTGCACCTATTTTCCTGTCAGCTTTTGCAGGGTTTGGCTTAGGACGATCACCGCTAAGGCCTTCGCGGAATTCGAATTTTAGTAGGAATCGTATTGCGATGTAAATTCCGTTTCGAAAACTGGTCGACAAATCGACTTCGCAATATAAATTAACTACATCGAATAATATCGCATATAGATTTCCATTTTTAGTCAGTGGGGGTGTATATCGGCATAAGTAGTCAAGGTGGAGTGTATATCGAAAATTAATGACAATTTTCATCCACCCCGAATATATTCAGTGGTTTTTGGTGGTGGCAACCGGTTTTTGACCGGTTCTTCATGGAATTCATTGTTTACACGATATTACGCGTCGCATGATATCATACAATACCGCATGTTATCACACAATATCGCAATAATTAAGCAAATCGGTATAGCGCATTTACCGACGGCTTCAAATCGCCAGGAGATATTACGCGAATATTGATATCGATGCGCTATTTTGGGCACAACCACAAGAGTGCCGCATTCTCAAAGACTCACTTTTCTAGTATTTGTTTGCATCGTATGGAAAAAATGATCTTGCCCAACTCGCCGCCTTCGTCGTGCCCTTAACAAAATCACTTTGACAAATAATAAATAAATCAACTTCAATAATACCTCGTGTCTTCCTGAATAACTGAATCGCATTACAGTCCCGGTGACGTACGTAACTTAAATCACGGAATGGTAAACCTTGCGTCGTCCGTTTCCTGAAGCAATGAATTAATTGACAGGCGAGAGGAGAGAAGGGCAATTCGACTCCGAAGAAGGCCAAGCGAAACTTTTAACTCCGCCGCTTCGCCACCCATACGAATACGTACATACAAAACGAGGTGCTGGCTTTCAAGATAATATTTACGACGTCGACAGGCGCCCTTAAGCACGTCAGGGAGATCATACACCCGGATAATCCGACGACCCTTTTTGCTCACTCCGAAGGAGAAACGCACGAAGAGACGAACGCGAGCGGAATGCGAAATCACTTTTTTTTTTATTTTCAACCGCCGCTATGCACTGCGCAAGTTAAAACGGAAATCGAAAATCGCGTCCAAATCCGTTTCATCCGGATCACATGCACGAGTTTCCTCTGAGAGATTTTTTATTTTTTACATTTTTTTGATGCATCCCGAGGATCCTTGAAGCGTCTCGCATGTGCAGACGGCAGTCAGGGTCGCCCGGGACGACGTGAGTTGATTTTCCCCGAGAGGGAGAGAGAAAAGAGAAGTACCAGAGAAATAAAAAGGAACTGGCGAACTCCGCGACGACGATAATTATAACTCCCTCGTCTAATTTCTTGGTCCCCATCTTGGACATAACTCGCATACCTCAACGACTTACACTTTCGGGGGTGGGAAAAGTGAAAGAAACAGCCTGATTTTAAGTTACTTTTTTCTGGAAACATCGGCTAGATTCCGCATTACGATAATGCGACAATTGCACATCGCAAATTTTGTTTCTCTGAATATCACGCTAAAATCAATATGACGTGAGTTCCTTATCCTTCCCATAGTGCAGACCTAGCCCACTTTGTGACTTCTTCCTGTTCCTCTAATGTGAAGAAACACCTTCGTGCAAAACGTTTTTCATCATTAGAAGTGGTGAAGGCTGATGTGGCAATTTTGAAGGACCTATCAAAAAATATCTTAGATAGATAAAAATAGAGGAAAAAGGTGGTACAAAGAGCATTGCATCCAATGGAGACTAATTTTTAAGTGGAACCTTAACAAAATTTAGAAAATGAGTAAAGGAATGTTGCTAAAAGAAATCCTGAACATTTTTTATTGAATAGCCATCGTATTTACAAGAATACCCTCCCCTTTCGGAGGATGGAAAAGACAAAAAAAATCAAATTTAAATTTATTTCAGTGGTCTCTCTGTCTCTTATTTATTTCCACTATACTGCCCTGTGTCTTTGCACACTTCTTCCGCTTCTGTCACATTAATAACTTTTGTTATAAATAACTGTTTCATACACGTTTTTATGAGAGTGTTGAGGGTCCCTCCGACCACATTTGCCTCCGTGACTTCCTTGGTCTGCGCCCTTCCTCCCTCTGCAAACCAATCACCCCCGTCTCGTATAGCTGCGTATCTGTTTGGTGATTCGACTCCCATCCGTTTCCTCTCTCTCTCCCTCTCAATATCACCAATCCAGCGAAGCACTCTTCTTTCACACTTGTCTATTACAGGTGCGTCCACCCCACATTCTTTCATGACCTACTCCCTCCTTATCCCATCTCTCCTATTTTTACGACAGTTACGGTGAGCTTCCCCACAAACGCTCCTCCAGCTTCCCAGTGCTCACCGGATTTATTAAAAATGCATATGATCATCCTGACATGCCTACCCAAGTCCCGCTCGCATACAACGATTTTCGAATGAGTCCAAGTTTATGCGCGGCCATTGCTGCTGCCTTAAAGAGATGTCCATTTTTTTCATATTCTCCAAATACTAGCCAATAACATTTCCGCCACCATTGGCACGGTTTTAATCTCTTCATCTACCCCACAATCTTTAGCAGACATTTTGAACATGCGTGAAATAATTAACTTTGAATATTTCTCTGTTTAGGCCCACTGATAAATTTTTTAAGGCCTACATAGAGTTGTAACAAACTATTATAACTATAGCTGTGATTGCATCAACAAGTTAATCGGTACGGAATCATGAACAAGAAACAATCTAAACAATATGGGTTTTGATACATATATTTCTTAATGGTATTCTACCGGTTTGGGTAGGTTTCTGACGGATAAAACTACACCAACATCCAAAACGACCACCATTCAATGCATATATGCCTGCTGAAAAAAATACTCACTAGTGCTCAGTAATACACGGTAATTCATACGGACGGTATTTTTCAGCCAATGGGTTCAGGGTGGGAAATTTACCTTAGCTGTAAAAAAAAACCTCATATTTTACAAATTTTCAATCAATCGCGACAATCGATACATCGCCGCGCGATATGCGCGATATGGGGTGGGTTCATACACCCTGGGCTGTACGGACGCGATACCAAAAAAAAACTATCATTTCAGCAAATTTTCTTCGTTCACAAGGGAAATAATTATTTGAAAACGGATTTAAAAATAATTTTTACATTCCTCCCAACATGATAAGACCCTTAAATTCCGCGAAGTTCAGACAGCATTCCCCGTTTTTCCCGTTCGCGTCGATTCCCCAGACTTTTTTTTCCGGTCGCTGGCCTCCCTGACTAAAAGAAATCTCCTCCATGAAAAGGTCCGTAGTCCCATTCTCGGTATTTTAAAAGCATTCTCCGGAAAACGGAATTGCCTTCCTTCGTTCAGTTTCGCCACCGACCATTATGGCACTAGGTCCTTTGCTGCACCGTGGAGAAAATAGGAGAGAAAATCGAAAGCTCGAGGTGTAAAAGTCGCTCCTGTCTCTGGGAAAAATATTTTCAGGGCGATCTCTCCGGGAGTGGAAGAGAATTCCCGCGGGACCTTGGCATAGAAGAGTGCCAGGCGATTCGCGCTCTCTCGCGCGTTTTGAGGATGATCCAGGAGCAGGGTCTACGAACTTTCGGATGAATGACGACGCACCGAGGCAACGCGGGCACTTGGCTGCCCCGCGAACACTTGGCGCGCACACACTTCGGTCGCCCCCATTCTCCCTTCGGCGGCGTGAGAAAACTCTACCGGGGGAATCTGCACGCGGAACAAAAAAAAAGAAAACTTTTTTCGAGCCTCGAAATTAATTCAGAAAAAAATAATACAATGTGGGGGATTCAAGCTACTTACTACGCAACAGCAATTGAAATTTAAAATTTTTACGAAATATTTTTTACTGTGCTTTTTATTTTTTTTATACTTTTACCCCTGCATGTTTTATAGGATTCGTTTGAGCTTTCTATGGAGAATACTTTCTCATTGGCGGTTTGCTAGGTGGCTGACGAAATATTAAAACGTTTTAGTTGGTGTGAAGTGTGAAAAATCGTACGTGGTTTCGACATGCTTTACAATTATTTTCACATTTTTCGTGATTTTTTTAAATGTTTAGGCATATCTTATAACCTTTCAGGCATTTTTTTCTCATCTTCACTTGAAGTAAGCGCGGGGCACTCTGTGAACAAACTTAGGAAGTCTGTCACCATCGAGTTGACCGTACGTTTTTGTACCGAAAAGTAAGTTGCGTTAAAAACTCTTATGAAACAAAATATATGAATCCACGGATTTTTAATATAGTAGAGACACGAAACAGATATTCAAGAGGAGATATGGTAAGAGAAGAAGGCGTAGACCGAGAGAGCCGTATGTAAAATTAAGTCGGGGAAACCCTGGAAACAAGGTCTCAGGAACCTTAAGGAAGTCTCAAGAACAAAACAGCACTTAATAAATAATGTATGAATGTGATAGTGGTAAAAGAAGTACGTAAGCACAGGGCAGTAGGGAGGAAATTAAACAAAAAGAATAAGTCCACTGAAATAAGGTAAAATGAGTTTTTTTTAGATTTCCCTAGCCCGAAAGGGAACGGCGTGAGAAAGGGTATATACCTATTTTTTTCTACGCATGGGTGACGTTGTAGCCCATTGCGAAGATTGCTCAAAATTTGAATGGAGAGTCCCGAGTGTGATTCCCGTTTATATGCTTTTGCATAACCCTATCTAAAATTCATGCGACCGTTGGAACTACGTGGGAAATCGTATGTTGCCACAGGGCCCTCTAACTGGCCCCCCTAACCTAATGTGTGAATTTCCCACCCTTTTAAGAATAATTCCGGGCCATGCTATAACCGTACCCTAACCTTTGGTTGGATTACCTATGCGATAATGATCATGATTACTCTGCATAATTAGATGAGAAGATTATAAATCAGATTAACGCACACGTCGGTTAATTAAACCAATTAGTTTTTTGGTCTTCACTATCATCGTGTTTATCCGCAGTCTTCGCATATGCCCGACTATTACCAGTTATCTTAATTTTAATCAGACCGCGCTAGTGAGGTGGATAAAGCGCCCGCCTGCCTATCCAAAAGGTTCGGGTCGAGTCTTGGGCACGGGCGTTAAGTCAACTTCGGTGGTCCGGCCGCTGGGAAACCAGACGAAAAGCCAGGAGTGGTTTATCTGAATACCGGAGGGCGCAATTAACACCGAAAGTATTCGGAGTGAATTGAAAAAAATATTGCCGCAGATATCCTCATCGAATGGTTCTGTTTGCCTGGAAGTTAATGGTAGGAGCTCCCTTTTATAAAAATATCAACGCTTTCACGTCAAACCCCCAGGAAAACATTGTGCTTGCCTAGTCGACATCCCCCGCAGAATCTCAAACGTGGGGCGTTAACTAGCCTCTCAGCATCCAGGCGCCACTTGTGTTTTGTTTGACTAATGACCTGCAATGGCGACTGGGGAATGGCCCTGCTTTCGATATAGCTCTCACGATGGCGACTGGTGATCGGATCAGCTTCACATATTTTCGATGCCTAATTCTTTGAGAGAGTGAAAATGTAGATTTGCGTCCGATCCCGAGCGTCCAAGGCCGAATCCACAATGATAAACTTGTTTTGTGCGATGGAAAAATTTGTTTTCCGGCACTGCCTGCCGCTTTCATTCTAAAACCTATTTTTCGAAAAGTTGAATTATCCACCCCCAGGTCGTCATCGATCCCTGTAGTGTTCAAAGGTCTTTCGATTAGCTGTCAACAGGCTGTGATTTTGTCCTCATTTTTGCCGTAAACGTACTGCCTTGCAGACGGGGCCGAAGCAGATTGTGGGCGCAAGTGGCGGGCGCTAATCTCCCTCTGAAGAAAGTACGGGAAAAAAAACGTTTGACGCACGAGGTCTGTTCAATAATGAATGATTATATTATAATTTTTAACAGCATGCCTTTAATCATTCTCCAAATTTTGATGCTTCCTCTTAAAAATTAGACCCCTTTGGATGCAATACATTTGTCCCAACTTTTTTTTCTAGTCTTAGAAGACATGCTAGAAGTCATTTTGGTAGGAGATGAAGAGGAAATATTTTTTATCCTTTTCATTCCGGTACAAAATTATATTAAGTGTAACTTTTTCATTTATTGTTCTGAAATGTTAAAGCAACATTTTGGGAGTCAATTTTGTAAAATTCTCTTTATTATTGACGATAAATGCCCTCTCATATGCGTATTGGAAATTATAGAAGAATCATGTGTTTTACTACCGCTAGTAACTTCTACTAATACTGCTATAATAGTAACTTAACCATTCTTTCACTTACCCTGATCATCCGTCTAAGGTTCTATGGCACCAATGTTATCAGCACGCAGAGTAATCCAAAATCGACAATATTACCTGTCCCCTTTCCCAAAATCTAACCACCATCTCTCCCCAAAACAAAATAATAACACTTTGTTAATATCCGAAGTGATTGAATCCACCAGAAATCAAACCACCCTTGCTGAAGGTGACCGAAAAGTCAGGTACGACAACATAATCCTCATTCGGAAACATTTTGAGTGGAGTGGAGGGCTCCCTTAACCAACAAAAATATTTACCTTGGAAGTACTTTCATTAAGAACTTCCAAACAAATATTTTTGTTGGTTAAGGAAACTCTCCACAAGTAACTGAACAAAGAGAATATGTTTTTAGCTAAAGATAGCTGTGAAAAATTGTAATGGATCACAAATATTGGGTGTTACACGGTCACCCACCCTCCCACTCACTAAAATCCTATATCCACCCCTGACTGGACGTGATGCCACATGAAGTTATCCAGTAAATCCGACTGTGTTGATTCGCTAGGGAATTTAAAATCATTTGCAATTCGTTAATGCTGATGTTCATGTGCGAATAGAAAAATGTATTAAGGTAAATTAAAACATAGAGATGGGTTCGAAAATATATTCCACCCTTTTTTGTTGATTACGAGCTTTCGCGCCAAAAAAAAACGAAACTTGTATTTTTGACATGCTTTCAAAATTCCTATCCCAAAAACAATTTTCATCCAAACACTCGGGTCACCTCTTCCGCCAATCATTCGCGCGTTAACCGCACTCTCCGATTGGTAAATAGAACCTCAACACATTCAGCATGTTTAATTTTTTTTCGTCGTTTCGGAACCGCTGGAATGCGGTTCGAACAATTTCTCGTCATTCCTCCTCTCTTTCGGTTTTTACGGGGATAATATAAAGCTCGAATTACGTCAAGCCGAATGATTTCGGCGGTGGATCAGAATCGAAAGGTTACATAAATGATTCAAATTGAAATATGCATATTTTCCGACGGATAATAAAATGTGGGCTTCCCTCCGTCTGATATTTTGTAGAACATTCGAGTGCACGATGCAAATCCAAAACGTTCTTCTCTCGACACCGAAATCGGATTTAGGATCGCACTCACGAGTCAATAACGTGTGCTCCGAATCGAATTTTGCAGTCGATATCAAATTTTCTTCGGACACGAAAATAATTTCCATCGGATTTGAAAATACAAATATTTTTCCACTGTTACATCCCGGATTATCCCGGACAGCGTGCTCGTCAGCCACGAAAGCAAGGGTCCAAGTGGCCCATGAAGTTCTCTCTCCTCTGCCAGATATACTTATTGCTCATATCAGTAACATACATTTATTTTGAAGCATGCCTATGAGCTTTATATAGCGTCGAATAATCCTGCTTTGAAACTATTATCACAAATAAATGGGTGATTAGAAATAAAATTCAAGTGACCAAAAACATAAACTGTTTCCGACTCAACTATGTGGAATTCCTTATGGGGTAATACCACCATAATACTGGCCTGTTGGTGGTACTCCGTAAGGAACCCTGGTCGCGAAGTAAAATACATTATTATATGTGGAAACGCAGTGTTTTTTATTCCATCGCAGATTCAAAAACACACAAAAGATTTTAAAAATCATGAATTTCGAGGTATAATTACGTAAAACAATTATATAAAAACATATTAAAGCATTAATTTTAACCATGCTAAGAAAACCTCTATTTTTTCAATTTAAGAAATTTTAAATTTGATTTTAAATTAAGCAAAAGAACTATGGGCAGAAATACGAGCATAAAAAGCTCCTTTGAATATAGAAATATTCCGACTGAGTGTATGAGCTAACATTCTCCACGGCCATCTCCAGTAAAAGGTTTACCAACACGAAAGGGTAGCTTTTATAACACTTCCTACAAAAAAAGAGACGTGAATTTGGTGCATATATAGTATATTACGAAATAAACCCAAAAATCACGATACACGAATTTTTTTGTGAGTACATAAGAGGTGTTACCCTTGGTGGAAGATTTAATCCTTTAATTCATAATAGTTATCGCTATCAATCGGAAACTATATTTACATCTGAATCTACACTAATTTTATGTGGGTAAATGTGACTAGCATGGTATAGGAGAGAATTTAGGGCTTCCGTCACCTATTTGCGAATTAAAAATCATGGGCTATGGTGAAGATCAAGTATTAAGTAATGAAAGCATTCGGCACTTGGACAAGCTGAGATTGTTTCCGGTCAAACCCCTCTTATACTCTTGCCAATTCACTGTGAGGTAAATTAAACTCTACAGAGCTCCTCCAGGCCTCTTCAAACATGTACCTAAATGCGCCGCAAGTTCCTTAATATCAAACGCATCAAAGTTGATTTTACAACGCAAAGCGTTGAAAGGAATATAATTCAATCAAACTAGACCCAATTATTTGCATTTACGAGCAATTCAAGCGTAAACACAAGCAATGACTTTTTAATACTCATCGTCATAAGCAATCAAGCTTTAAATGACAAGTTTTGGATTTATTATCTTGGTTCATATTGAGGTTTCATAAAAAATGTGTACAAGCAAAACTGAATTTTCTTCTTCATAAGACATACTACATCAGTCCAAAAGGAAAACTAGCTTTTTTTCACACCTTTTTTTACTTTATTCAGGGTCTAATTATGCTATTGTCCTTCGAATACCTGCCCTTCTCTAAAAAAATTGGTACACTGAATATCCCACAGCCTGGAGTGAGAAGAATGCGAACTAAGGTGTAATCGTTTTCGCAGTCGAACATCGTATCCACCAAGTTACCTCTTCACCCACTGCCTTAACGATTATTGAAAAGGGAATAGGGCGCATTTCGAGAAGGATATACATGATATACCTATTTTCAAACGCATAATTATCGCGTGAACCTCCTTTTGTTTTCCATTCATTATTTCCTTCTTCATTCCATAACACTTCCTAACTTGCTTCATGGCATGCAAAATGCTTATTGTGTTCCTTCCTCTACCCCGCTTGCCCAACACTTCCTCTACCCCGCTTGTTTCTCCCTTCTATCTCAGCCTTCGTCATCCCACTTCCCCTCTAGTATGCACCGATATTGATCTCTTCCACCTTTCCAGCCTTTTATTCTTCCTTCTAAGACTTTTTCCTGGCGACTTCCTTTCTTCCTCCACCATGTTGAAATCTTCAATATTAGTCTTCCTCTCTCTCAAAACTTACTTTCTCAGTTCTTCTCCATACTCACATTGTTACACCTCCTTATCATCTACGCTCATCCTCATTGCCTCAAAGACCAGGTTTCGGATCCATATAACGCTAAGCTCCACATTCAGGTTTTAACTAATCTTCACTCGACGTTTTTTTTATATAGAAATTTAATTATATTATATATATATTATATATATATTATATATATATTATATATATATTATATA
>LYUA01000045.1:863658-877734 GCA_002093875.1 Calopteryx splendens | reverse complement strand
GATCCCGGTTCAGGCGAATGATTTTTACATTGTGAATTTTTCGCATATGTTTGCAAGGTTAGCGGGTAACTCCCTTAAAGGTACTGTCGCGGCATTTCCCGCAGTTTCTCAGCAAGGCGAAATTCTACACCGCACCACCGCCTGTGCCGCCTAACCGCGTTCCCTTTACGTAACCGTTTTTTTTTTACTTATTAATTTCAAAAGAGAATTCCATTTCATCATACCTTCTCTCGGAATCGGATACTGTCTCGAACGAATGGAGTGTGTATACAGCTTTCGAGGAGTTAGAATCGAAAAACCCGTTCAAAATTCGCCCTTGGAACCTAAGCCCAATATAACTGTGTTTACTTCGGTGGATGGAAAGTCTCCCCCTTCCTCTCGTTTGGAACCCACATCTCCACAACATCATGTGACCCGAAGAGGACGACGCAGTGGTCCTATCATTCCGGTACCACACGGCCTCAAAGGAGGCGCGAGTGGGCACTCTCCACTTTCTTCGGGGGAGGCATGGAGAGGGGTGGTGTCGAGGGAGGGGTGACTTCAACGCCCGATCTTACTTTCTTCCCCTGCGCGATTCCGGATTCTCGCGTTCCGTCCGGAGAAAAAAAAATAGGGGCGTGGGCGTTTGCAGTGGCGCATGCGCCTGCGTCGACCGAGAAATAAAAAAGAAGCGAAAGAAGGGGAGCGCATTCTGACGCCAACTTCGAAGGGTGTCCGAGCACGCGAGCGCGTGAAGGAGAGAGAGAGAGAGAGGAACACGCGTGCACATATGGAGACGAGGTGAGATTGGAATGTCGTTTTTCCTACCATCGCCCCCGCCCCCTCCCCTTCGGAGGAGGAGGGGGATATTCCTCCATTCCACGGGCACGCGCCCATTCCCACTACTTCGTTCCCCCCCCCCCAAATCCCCCTCTCAACCGCGTCTCCCTCATGATATTTCAACCCGCCCCTCCCCTAAAAGAGTGAGCATACAGGGGAATAGGGGGGGATCACTTTCGGTTTGGTCCATATGGATAAGATCCGCATTCCAAGGCATTTTTTTGAAGCCGGCGCCTCCTTCTTTCCCCGCTCTCTCCCCTTTACCCTTTCCGGGTACGATTCCAGAAATAGATTCTTACAATACAAAGACTTTCGAGTTTTGGAATGTGGGTGTGAACGAAAATGGAGTTGATTATTCCTGGTGAAGAGCATCCCTTCTTTCGCCTACACAATAAAACAGGCTATATTGCACATGTTATTCATTTTAGTCTACCGGTTATGGGTAGGTTCTTCATATACCTTGGAACTAAGCGCTGCTACTACTATAATCCCCGCCTAACACGATGTTAAATATCCTTAAAAACCTAAATTACAGTAAACCAATTCTTGTGACTCTGCTAACTTTCACAATCCCTTCATTCCGTCCAATATGCAAAATATTTTCCTCCCTCTATCTCGCTGACCAAACATTCTACCCTCTATCACATTCTTCAGCAACCCATTGCCACTCAATACGCACTGGATTTACTTTCCGCACAAAATTTCTTCCAACAACCTCCCCTCCCTGATATGCCCAGCACCTCTTCGTTTGTTTTCCCTTCAGCTGATTTTATTTTTCCCATCCTTTTCCACACCCACATCCCAAAAGTGTTCAATCTACACTTATCCTCAGAAATCAAATCACCCAGTTTCGTTAAGGAATACAAAACTACTCTCCATTTGAATGTTTCCACATATCTCATGTTTCATCTTTACTTAAGGTCCTTGCCATCATCTCCCTCCCTCATTACAAATGTTTCTCTACTTAAAGCAAATTTTCTTCAACTACCCATACTATTTTGCCCATCTTCATCTTAAATGCTAAATAAGTTTAATGTTCCATCTTCTCTAATTTATGCCCTCCAACATTAATGTTTAAATTAGCCTTCCTATTACTTGAGAACGCCATTGCCTTATTTTCCCCTATCATTAATTCTCATTCCATTCGTAGCTATCAAACCGGTTCTGTAATTTACCTAGTAATGATTGTAATCCCTTGGACGATTGGCTAACTGATGCATGACAAAAATTCGTATGTAAGTGTTTCTCGTGTCATCTTTTCTGTGTGTTCCTGTCGCGTTCTCTGCCCTCAAATCATCTTGTGTATTGCCTAATGGATGTTTCCATCTACTGATTTATATATAAGAGGAGAGTGAGATGAGGACTTAAAAACCCACCTTCTTCACTATTATTAATGATTAAGCGAAATGGGCGAAAAAATCTCATCATTTAGTCTTTAAGTGCAAAGCCCAACGAAATATGGATGAAAATATTTAATGCTAATTACTTATATCCCACTTAGAAGAAATCCAGAAGATAGGGAGATCGAACAACTTGGCAGTAGCAAGGAGGAAGAATAATTTAAGTGAAATAAATTATCATCGATTGGCATTCGGTCTTCAATCATGGTTTTCTTGCCTTTCACGTCGGTGAGGTTTTCGATTTACCGTATCAAATTTTGAACGACAGACTTACTTAAGATGGTCCATATATGGAACGCTTTGTCTATTTTTTAAGATGCAATAACAGTGTGAACAATGGAACATCAAGGTGAGAGATCTTAGGAAAACCATAAGACCTTCCGCATTTTTCAACGCGAAATAGGAATGTAGTGAGCCAGCAAAAGCTATTCGCTACAAAACAAAATTGTATGTACTCACCAAAGCCCATTCTTCTGTCCTCGGGATTTTAACGCATTTCCTGTCTACTGCATACGGATACCCATAGGTAGCTGTCATCAGCCATCACCAAAGTCGAGAGCCCGTAAGGTGCTGGAAAGGTACCGTGTATACTTTCCAACTGGTGCCTAAATGATTTGGAAAACCATTTCAAGTCAAAACGTCGTGTTGCATCAATAACGAATAGGATTTTGAGAGGTAAGATTATATGTCATACAATACTATGTTATACCTAAGTTTTTCTTTGAATTGCTGCACATATTTGGCATACACATGAATATCTGTGCATGATTATGCACGAAAACTTAATCACCTTAAATAATAATGCCTTTATGAACAAGTAATGTGTAGAAGAAATATAATAAACACTAATTTTAGGCTACAAATATTATGCCAAACACTCTTTACCAATGAACGTTATCCTAGAAATTAATTTCACTAAGCGTCGATAATACTACATAAGACTATATATTTAGAATGTTAAATCTCAACAAAATTTTATAAAATAAAACGACAAAAGGTAAATTCAAAACGGTATTCGAGAATTTGTCAAAAATACTAAATCCTGCTATGAAATATTAGGGAAAATTCCCAAAAGACAACAGGAATAGAGTGAATAAATTTAATTTCTGAGCATGGTAGGACAATAAATAGGTATTTTGGTATTTCGTCAATAGCACCTGGATTTGAAGAAACTTAGATTGGTGCCAGAGAGATTTAAGTATTTGGAATAAACGTAAAGATAGGAGTCGGAGAATTAAGCATTAGTTTCAACATCAAAATTTACTTTTAGCTACAAGTCCTAAAAAAATCGGTATTACTTTGTGATGTAGATGAGATGAAGATCTTATATAGATGTAACACACGGCATTCTAAACCACGAGCACGCTATAAAGTAGATGTAATAATTACTGGAACAGAATTAGTCATTATAAGGTTCTACATGAGGCACTAAACGGCACACTAAATCCCAGCCATCCAGATTTTTAAAGAGGAAAATTTTCATTATATCGGAGAATACACGAGTAAAATACGATATTTACCCCGGGGGGGTCAATTATCAAAGCCATAAAAAGCCGTTGCGGTACAGGATCATGAGTCACTTCAGGTAAAAAGTTTGAATTTTGAAATTTTATTTTTAGGGAACACGAGCGGTGTGTTAATTTTCACTTGAGAATGTTGCTTGTGAAGAAGGCTGAGAACGACCGACTAATCAAATCAATTGCAATACGCAGTGGTGTATCTTGTAGATACACAGCGCTTAGGTAATCAAACCGATTGGTACGTGAGGTAACGCGGTGATCCAGCCTCTCCTTCGTAAGGGGACTTAAATAAATGTCCTCCCGAATTGGGGCCCTTTCAGGGTATCCCCCAACGTCCCCTCTCTCCTTTCATTCTTTTTTTTAAAAAAGAAAAGGAAAATGTCAACTCTTTTAACTACCCCATTCGTCTCTATTCATCCGTTCAAGTTAAAAGGTCGGCCCTTTAAGGCATCCCCCGAGCACGTGAGAGATTAATCTGTAAATAAACCTGGTTGCCATGGCATCGCCGCAACCCCTCCCCCTATGCATTCACCTCTCCCCTTTCCCACCTCCTTTCAAGAGCCTCCCACTAAATACGCGCGCGGCGGAAGGAGAGGGATTAACCACCATCGTGAGCTATTCGCCTCTCTCTGCCTCCACTCCCCCTCCCCTCAAACCCCCCTAAACCCCCCGCTCAAGGTGAAATTCCTCAGCTTTCTCTGAGAGGCTCGGAGAGTTCCTAGATGCCGCGCGACGGTTGGAAGTTGGCTCCTTTCCCATCCCTTCCAGGGGGAGGGCGAGAGGGAAGCACGATCGAGCGGTAAAGACGTGTCCGAAGGTCGGGGAGGAATAAGCAATCCCCAAGCAACCACCTTTCCTCCCGGGAGAAGGAGTGCATGTTCCTTCGTAATTACGGGTAGACTGACGTTCAAGTGGTAGACTTAGGACGGCAACTGAAAACTATTACAGGTGTGTACCTGAGAGCTTCTAGGAACACTTCACCACATTATGAACACTTTCTTCCTTCCCGCCACCTACTGATACTACTAGAAATAAACACCCACTGAAATTTACGATAAATACCAACCAAGGAAGGGAATGGAGAATAAAAATCACAAAATCTACTGGGACCCATTCACGCACTTTATAATAAATTCCAAAATGAAAATGACACCCAACCATAGCAGGTAAACTACTGCCGACGAACAGATAGGATATAACGTTTCTATACTTTAAAAAAAGCTACAACCAACCTAATAGATATCTCAATAAAAAATTATATAGGCTTACAGAAAAAAAAAGAAGTTCCGATTATTAGCAGCAGGGATTAAATTACTGCGGAACCAGAAACCAATCCTCATTGAACCCATTATTTTAACCACAGGAATGATACCGATAAATCTCATAAATAACCCGTAAAAACCCTCAATGCAATGCGACCCATTCACGCACTTCATAATAATTTCCAACATGAAAATGACTACACAAGATTATCTAAAACAACTTGACCCTGAGTGGAGGGAAACCCACCTACAACGTGGAAAGAATCAAACCCTTGACCTCAAGGAATGGCAGAAGTGGATCCTAAGGATCCACAGCCCAGATACCGGCAGTCACAGTACCTACTGTCTGCCATGTATATTAAAATTCACGTCTCTTAGACACTCCATCTCCTCTCCTAATTTTCCCTTTAATCGCACTATTCGGCGTCCCACCACCCCTCACAAACTTCCCCATTCATTTCTTTTAATTCTTCGAATCCAAACTTAGAGGAAATTAGTTTTAAAAGACTATCTGCGTTTAATCACAATATATTTTTAACTGAGTTCAGTTAAAAGTTAAATTTATATAAAACGAAGTTAAATAATTTAAAACTTGCCGATAGTAACTTTAAATTTAAGTTTAAAATTAATTTTGAAATCATAACTCCACATTTCCAATCTAAACATATCTAACAAAGTAAGGTTTCTCAAAATTTTAAGTTATATCTAATGTTGCACATGCCTTATTGAGCTAACACATGCAACGACCAAGGAAGAATTGATACCTTCATCACTGCAAAACTAATTTAAGTATTAACTGTTTTAAAAGTCCTCATCACGTTGGAGATGGCTAACTATTTGACATTCAATCATCAATGTTTTCCTTGAAAACTTTTCAATTTCAGTGTGTAGTGCATGCATTAGGGGCGTGTTGTCCAGTGTGCAGGGCTCTACTAACCGGAGAGCAAAGGATCGATTCCGTGTAATGCCTCTGGGCCCCTTTAGCGTCATCCTAACTGTGATTTTCTGTTCCCAGATCTCCCTGGGAAACCACAGGCGGCACAGGGAAAGGAACTATTCCCCCCTGATTACCCTGATGAGTGAGTTTTTCACGCCGTTGTGCTTAGTATTGGGTGAGCTCTAACCTCACCTATCAAAGCAACCTTCTGGTTAATGACTGATGTGGGTTACTGCATGCATTGAATTCCGCCTAAGTAAAAAAAATATATTCCTCCCTTCTGGTATCTGAACCTGAACGATTGCGAAATAGGTCTGCTCACTTAAGCAGTCAATAAATTAAAAATTGACGAATAATTTTTATTAATTAAAAGTTAAAAGTAATGTACAAAGAAAAATTAATTTAGCATAACTTATAGAAATTGACATTAAATATTAGAAAAAAACTCAAAGAGTTAAGATAGAGAGTGAAATCAAGAAGCCTGACCAAAAACTTAACGTTAATTTCTTAACGTGTCACTCCGTTCGAATTTCTCCAGCTTCTACCCTGTGCCAACACTATCCAACTATTTTTTCATTGCCTTCCTCCCCTTTCAACAAATTCTTTCCACATTCCTCCGTGCCTCCATCTCCACAACACCTCAAATCTAGTCTCTCATAGAGCTATGGAACCCCTCTCAAGAGCCGAGACGAGAGTAGATTCCTACCGTAGTAGATTCCCCCCTCCTCCACCCCCCGGGTCCAGAGCGCTCTCATCCTCTTTCTTCAAACAAAGCGTGTTTTCTTTTCAGAACGTCCATTCCGCGGTCTCGTTTTGAACATTTTTCCCTTAGACCTCCATTCGAAATCTTCCAAGAGCCTGGATATGACTTCCAACACACGCCGACTTTGAATGAAATAAAGGACTTCGCGATATTCATTCATCTCGATTTCCCATTCCCAGATATGACCTCTTCATCTCGGTAGTTTTCCTAATGAATACCGTGATTAATTCATTTCCAGGGACAACAAAAGCAATGATTGAGTGTGCACATGAAGTGCTGAACATCCTCGTCGAATTTTGGAGTCAGAATTTAAAAAAAATCAATCGACAAGCTAAAATCGAAATGACAACACTTTTTAAGCAAACTTCTCCGCTCTTTATCCTCTATTTACGCAGCGTATATAGAGGATAAATAAATGTTCGTAAAAAACATCAGAGCGGAGAAATCTAACGTTCTTCCGAAACAAAGAAATGGATCATTCCTACAGTTTCAAAAAGAAGAAAAACCAGTCACATCCCTCTTCCCACTACCAGGCAGTGAATCACCTCGGGAGTTGATCTAGAACATGTCATTTGCGACAAAAATATCAAGTCACAGTATATCAAGTATCTTTAGTGGAAACTTACTAATTTTACGTATTTCCACACAGCAAACATTTTGTCAGAAACATGTATTTTATCTCGATCAGATTGTTTTTAATTAGACGATAATTAATGTATGATTTTATCGCCTTTGAATCATGGAATTCAGATACCGAGAAAAACGATTTGTCTTTGGAGCAAAGAACAATGAGCAAGCAGAGAAAAAGGTTAAGGTTTTGGAAAGTACCTACTTTACGAAGGACAGCGTATTTTCTTTCACACGGTTTAATTTTCGTCACAATACACTAGCGTAAAGAAATTCTGAATAGAGAATTAACTTGTCGCGATATGAAGGCTACGTAACGTTGAAAGACGCTTACATTTTAATGAATCCAAAATAAAATATTTTGAGTTGTCCCTTCATAAAATATGTTCGGTAAATAGAAAAAATGGAAAGTATGTCAAAACGCGTTGTTGCCAATATCACCATTTTAAGAAAACAATTTTCGCCGGTACTATTGAGATATCTTCGATTACTTTCCCATTTTAAACCAAAATTCTATAAATAATGACAATGCATATTTTGTAGCACACGCTTCATAATATTTTAGCAGCTTTCATCATCGGAGCTCATGAGAATTATTTGAAGTGATAGTAGTTACGTCTCTTTGACATTTTCTCGCTTTTAAATATACCTACAATGCTATTGACATAGGAAATGTTCATAAATTTCTAAATTTTGTAATAGCGAGAGTTTCTTAGATGGTCGATAGAGAGAGAGAAAGTGTAAGGAAAGATGTTTTTTCCCATGTTAAGTGCCTGAAATATTGTTTATGAACAATCGTCACATGAGGCGAGCGACTACTTCCTGCTAGACTCTCGGAAGTAAGGATGAGCAAACCAGTCAGCGGCTGCGAAGGCAGACGAGAGGAAAGCACAATCACGTGAAGACGTTCCCAAGCCATTAATGATTCCACTTTCCCCGCGACTCTCGGTTCTACGCAAAAAAATAAAAATAAAAGTTCTCATCGCATTAACGAGAGGCGCTTGCGGCAGCAACATTTTCGTCCTCCTCCGAATCGAAAAAGAAATTACTACACTACCTGTCCTTTGGTGCTCACGTCGTGTCACCACTTTAAGCTTTTTTCTAAATGTTTTTTCTCAGTCACCAAACCGAACGGCACGCGTGAAATTGGAACCTCGGTGGTAGAGTCTGCCAGATTGGGAGACATGTCGCCGAATTGGGCTACCCATACCACACGTACGTGTGTACGTATCTCGGAGAGATGGCGCGGCGACCAAATTTGATCAATTTGGCTACACGCCGAATGGGCGGCTTGATGATTTATTTGGTCGATAGTATCGACTACTTTGGCTGACATTAGGCCATTCAGGCAACTTGGGCGCCTGAAACGAGTTTCACTTTCGACTGTTCTGGAGAGAAGATGTCGATTCGAATTACTGAATTGACAACTTTCAAAGGTGAAATACACTGAGCAATTTCGTGTTCGCTCGGATCTCCCGGGTAATCTCTCGCCACGTGGTTCCACCTCGCCTTGAGACACAGATGCCATTGTGGGGACGTAAGCGGAATTTTGATATGGGGCGAACCAGGCCCATATGAACTTATATTTTTTCTATTGCATTAATTTAAGTACCTGATATTTGTAAAATAACCCTTTTTATGATCCACGTTTTTGAAATTAAAAAGCCAAATAATTCCCACTGCATTATCATTATTGTCTAAACCACCGTGTCAGAAAAAATCTAGAGTTGAAATTTCCCGATGCCCCGATGGCACTAAATATTGTTACAACTCGACGGCCTTGTGCTGCCTCGGAGTTCTCTCTCGTCGACGTGGTGCTTCAAGTATCTGACCACTACGCTTCGGAGGAGGGGAGAGACGTTCGAGGAGACACGAAGAAGAACAATGCGTTCGATTTATTGCCACTTCCCAAAGATCAGCGGCGAGTCAGGCGCTTTTTTCTCCGTGAAATGGAAGCGGCATTGGGACGTTTTCCACGAGGACTGTTCTCCACGTCTCCACGCCATCATCACGTTCCTGTTTCGAAAATATCTTAATTAATCATCGCTTTACTTTTTGAGGGGTTGTGGTTGAGGGAAAGTGTGAGATGAGACAGGAAACTTCAATCAAAGAATAGAGAGAGAAACTGGGGTTATTTCACGCACCAGAGCAGACAAAATCCATCATTTCACGGGGAAGGGACGATTGAAATAAGCGCGTTGAAATCTCCAGGACTTCTGCTTCCAAATCTTCAGTCACTCCACGGATATGCCCTTTCTTCCCCCGGGGCAGGTCACGAACGTCAACTCGAGACCCATCGCTGACAATGGTATTCAATTAACCCTCTTTGAATTTTTCAAAACAAATTTACGGAGTGCAAATCAAAGTCCACTTATTGACACACGTGAGAGTGGATGAGTTTAACAAAATAGATACCGCTCGTGAAGGATTATTTCATCAAACGATCAGACGACTTTTGCGCCACTCGGTAAAGGCCGTGTAACACGGGCCAAATGTCCGTGCGACCATGAAAATATCCAAACCGACAAGTGAGCAACTTCTCTTGTGGCGTCCTTTCACACGATACAACTCGGAAAAAAATCGCATCTGATGACTTGGAAGGACTGATTGTAAACATTTCTCATTTTGTAAACGCATGGATATTCCTCCTCTAAGGGATTAAAATGTCCGCGTTTTTATTCAGGCTCCTAATTATATTTGTATAGCATTGTCGGTCATCGTCACCTCGTCTAAATTTCAAGTAGCAACAGCCCTCTTTCTTCGATCATCAATCATAACTTCACGGTCGTTACACTCACTTCTGATGGCATACAACACGCAGGGAAGAATAAGAGTCTGCCCTTAGCTCTATCATGCACACCTTCGCGTACGATTCTCATGCGATTTCCGCGCATTAGTGTCTTTCTATGACGTGAGTCTTACGGAAACTTGGCTCGTGTGATACAGATTTAATCATGTCTCAAGCGGACGTGAAAAGCTTATCCATAATGTCGCGCGCTCTGGGCTCTCTAAAGACCACTGCGGCACTCTTGCCACGTAACGTCCTTTTCTTAAGAAGCTTATACGCTAACCTTGACTGCTGAGGTCGTCTTTATCAGCTATCACTTTTCCCAGGAGGTTTTTCATTCCATTCATTCTCATTCCGAATGCTTTCGGGTTTAGAATGCTTCAAATGCACTTTCTGCCTCTAAATTAATTATAAGAAAATATGAGTCCACGCCTCATATAGAGGTATTTTTTCCACCGACATAAGGATAAATTAAATTATGGAACCGAAACTAAAGTAGTTCTTGCACTTTAATGGGGAGTGGTGTCCAAGTGGGTAGAGAGTCCAGCTACTAAAACAAGGGACATTCCCATCTTCGCCCAAGCTGTGAGTTTTTCAGATACCAGATCTTCCTGAAGTACCGCATCACCAACATTAATATGCAAAGTAATTTCATTCCGCTATTAACCTAATTAAAGTCTACTAACACGCGGAGGTTTACGCGGCAATATGTTTAAAGAATTTCGTACTGAATGCACACACTTGTTTGATGCATACAAAATTTACGTAGACATTTATGAAGCCTTGAAGACAGTATTATACTAAAATTTATATCGTAATCTGATTTAAGTGCTTCAATTATTTTATTACGATCCTTCAATTCCAACATCGGACTACCACCAAAAATATTTTTCAGAAAGTTGAATAAAACATAAAAGCAAGTTTATTAACTATCCGCGTCTTCATTAATGACGAATCGAAGGAACAAGAAATGTCAAGAATAATTTCTTGTTCCTTTCATTTACTTGAAATTCCACCAAATATACTCATATTATACCTCATATATACTCACATTAAGATCAGTAAGCCTATAAATTCAAAAGGTGTCAAATGTTTCAAACCTATGTCTAGGTGTCTAGGATTCAAATCAACCATTTTAGTATTTTTTTAAGTGATCAAGGGAATCGTAGGTATGTCGGGGAAGGGATTTCCTCTAGATTTACTCAATAGATATGAGTCGGTCCATAAATTTCTACCAGAAAAATAAAAACATTATTAAGTGGTGAATACTCGGAACAGAAAATCACATCAATATCTCTGTATGCAGATGAATGAGTTCATCTAGCTTTTCAGTTAAGAGAACGGAAATTTCAAAACGATCGGAGTGGTTGTTTTCGCGGGGGAGGGCCTTATGCATGAATAATATTTGTTCAGCAGTAGTAGGTCACTATGATACTATTATGCTTCCGAACAAACCGTGGTCCATTCAAGACAGCATTCACTAAGCCATTGACTTCGATTCAGATTATTTCGACCACCGTCAATCAAGGCCGTTCCACACGGGTCAAGTTTCCTCACAACATTTCGCCTGGGAAAACGTCCGATTCGACACGAGAGAAAATTTACGCGTGACGCCCCTTCCGCACGATCCAACTTTGAGAAAATCGCATGCAACTATCCGGGAGAGATTATTGTAACAGTTTCCATATTATCTGTTGTATTAACGGCATGGATATTCCTCCTCCTTTTGGGATTAACATTCCTGCGGGGTCTTCCTTTTTTTCGATGTTCTATTTGCATTTTCGGGGCACTGCTGGCTTTTTTACAGTTCGCGCAGCAAGCGGTGCTCTTTTTTTTGTTAACAATCACGCCTATGCTCGCTTCTGATCTGAGGCCGCCCAAGACTCTTTCTCGTATTGCTTTTCATAAGATGCTCATCTGATATCGATGCAATTCGAATCAATGCGAAATTTACCCGAACTTGTCCCGTGGCGGCAACGCGGCCTTTAGGGAACGTGTATCAGACGAACCGGGAAGCAAGAGAATCAAATATCTATCTATGCGGATGACGAAGTGGATTCTGGGCAGTGAATTTTCTCCAGGGCGCCTCCGTCGCTCCGGATGCGGCCTTCACCGAGGGCGCGCGTGAAGAGCAGGTCACTCGAGAAATGGGTCACCCACCCGGCCGAGATATCCTCGCGCATGAAATTTCGGCTGATCGGCTCTCGTCAAACTGGATTGGATTTTCTCACACGAGACCGAACGCCCGCCGTGCGGCACTTAATCTTATTACTCTTATCCGGGGAGGGAGATAAGGTTAATGCGTTATACGAATCGATCGGCTGATTTGAACAGGAAATGGAATGGTAACTGAAGATCATTTCATCATCTCCCGCCGCTGATATCTTCGCGTCCGACACAATACGCGGCTTTCGAATTGAATTGAAAACGTACTTTGACCGCCTGGAGCATGCTATTTCCACGGGTTCGAAGTATGAACGTTGAGGGTAGGAAAGGGACGAGGTAGATGCAATGCTAATGGTAGATGCAATGCTAATGAAGAACGATGGGCAAGTTTGGTTGAGTATGAAGTGACCGAAAATTTGAATACTTTTACAATGGGAGATGCATACCTATATATGCAAATTTTTATGATTTTTGAAGTGGCCTTTTAAGGCTTGTGGGAGGTTCGCGGTGCCCTTACTGACAACGCGACGTTCTTCTTCTCTCAAGCTTCCACTTTTATGTTGATATTTCTTCGGAATTTTGCTATAAACGCGTTCCCCAATATTTTAGTCCCCTCTGCCGCACAAAAAATACGCTTGACAAAACACAATTATTTATAAGCTTCCTAGAGCCTTCTCTAGATCAACCATTTAAATTTACCTTTAAGTAAGCCCTCAATTTAAAATGTTAATATATATATACTACATCACGATACTTGTGACGATCCACTTAAATGGACTACGGACCCCCATTTAGAAACAGTCACTTTTTGCAAAAATATTCCCGAGATTCGAAAATCCAAAGGCATTTTATCCACTCGGAAGGATTAAAAATATTCTGGTGTTGTGTGAACTATTGGAAAATATGATATCCAGAGGCCAGTAAAGAATTAATTCTTCTAGAGCACTGGATTAAACATAAATGCCCTAATTTTCATGGTTGATAGTTATCATCCATGAAAATTTTAAATAATTGCGTGGAAAAATTTTACTTGAAGCATATTTAAATAAATTATTTTACTAATACTCTTGAAATCAGCATCCAGATAATAGGTTTTCAACAAATTTTCAAACGCGGTCTGGTATAACTGATAAATAGGCTGGTCCGGTTCAAAGATATTTGGATGTATTAGACATTAGAGACAGACAGTAGAGATATTTGGGTGGTAAATAGATACTTGAAGAAGTAAGGGTAGTTATTATTTCCGCCGCATAAAAAAATACGACAGGTCTTTGGGATCCATAGAAGAAACGGTTAGAGAAGGAATAATGGCGATAAAGTCCATAAACAATCCAAAAGGTATGGGAAACAATCGTTAGAGTTCATGGTACACACATTTGTAAAGAAAGGCTATGCTTATCGATGCGTATTTTAGTCGGAGCGATGAAGGATGATACACAAATTGTTTGACGACTTTTTTTATTTGAAAAACATCTTTCAAGTAACTGCTAGGACTGTATATCAGGTTATGTACCATAAAATAAAAAGCACAACATCCATAGCGGAGTGGTAATTTTCACCCACCGGTAAGGCTTGCGACGGCGTTCTCCCGATCCTTTGATCCGGGATTCGCGTGAAGCAAGACGGGGGTGCGGCTGTAATCACTTCCCGCGGGATAACGCAGCAAGTTGCCTTCGCGTCGCAGTGTTACATGGGTGCGGAAATTATGATCCGCCCCGGACGTCTTTCTCCGTCCCGCCAAGGTGTCACCCAAATGGTCCAGCAGGTCCAAATAATTTGATACACTAACGAGTC
>LYUA01000045.1:819384-839853 GCA_002093875.1 Calopteryx splendens | reverse complement strand
TGTATTTTAAATTGTGGTGTGTGTAAAAGTTTGTCAAAATGTATAAAATAAATCATCAGTATGGGAAGGCCAAATGCACATTAATAATGGTACTTAAACATAACTAGAGTCTGTCAATGGCATGGGAGAAAAAGTAGAGGAATCATTGCATTGCATAGATAATTATTTATTGAAATGATATGCAGGAAAAGGAGTTATAGTATCACTCAACCACCATCCCAACCACAGTAATCAACCCGAAGGTCAGTTTGCTTGGTGATAGTAGAGCTCACCCAGTACTAAACCCAACGGCATGTGAAATTCACACATCAAGGTAAGGGGGGCAGTTGCTTTCCTTGTGCCACCTGCAGTTTCCCAGCATGACCTAGTACCTGAAAAGTCACACAGTTTGGGTGAACTGAGGGTGCCCAGAGGCATCACCCAGACTCGAACCCAGGCCCTCCAGTTACTAGCTCAGCACTCTACCCAAAGGACTACCATGCCCTTCAACAACCACAAGATGAAAAATTTCAAAGGACAGGCATGATCTGATGGGAATCCTGAACATTAAAGTCAGCTATAAGCTTCTTCACAGAGTACATTGTAAATTTTTGATAGCGGCTATTGTATAGTATGGAACTACTCTACCCTACCCTACTAGGGAACACTCTACCCACCGTGCATCTTGCATGCCTTCATCTTAAAATAACCATTAACATCTTTCAGTTCAGATCAAAATGTTTCAATACCTGTATCGCAGGAACAAAGGTAAAGAATCCAATAGTGAGAATGGTAACTTCAGCAAGGAGATTCTTGGTAATGGACCATCCCTCTCGGCTAAGAGCACGTGCAATTCTGATTTTCGTGTCGAGGTGTGGAGGGGTGGATATGGCAGCTCTTGTGAGGACCAAGACGTTCTCCAATCCAACCACAGCAACAAGGTAAGGGTAGAAGTCTCTCCTGGCACTCCCCTTCCCGTCGCCCCCATCAAGGGACAGGGCGAGCCCAAAGAAGAAGCATAAGCCCACGGACATGCAGAGAGAGGCCAGAACTGTTGCTACAGCAGCAAGTGCTACACCAATCTGAAACAAGAATGATATGAAGTTAAGGGACAATTCAAATTATGGTATTTTCATTTTCAAACAATTTAAATCCAACATGAGAGACAATTATTGAACAGTATGGACATTCAAAGGAAATTATCTACCAGGATTGTTGACCACAATACAAATTACAGATAAGTGATATATTTAAAAACATTTTAAAACTAAAAACTGAGGTTCATTAATATGCTAAATATTCAGTCATGCCAATATTAAAAATTTGTCACTGTTTAAGTTTGCAATGATAATAGTTTTATTTCAGTTCCTCATTGTCATTCATTTTCTTTATTACTGTAAATGTTATAAAACTAAAAATGTTGCTAATTTTATGAATATACATGCATATAAAGTATTCGAAACCCAGAATAACTAACTTTTCCTCCCACTTGAAAGCATTTCAGAATAGGAATATCACATCCAACTGAGTGCCAATACTGTTATCTGATATAAAAAGGATGAAAATTATTTCAAGGAAAGAGTAACCAATTATTCAAGAGTTAATCCAAATGAGTGAGATAAATGCTGAACTTTGAGGTCATATTACAGTGATTGACCTTTTCATAATGATGATTGCAAAGCAGGGGGACCCACTATATATCTTTCATGGCGCCATCTTAAACTAACATTAAAATATTTTATACCGGACCTGGGGAAAAAAAATGGTACTAACCTTGGATCGCACGAGTTCCATCTTCCGGACGGAAAAGTAAATATACAAGAAGAGAACGACGTAAGTGGCCAGCAAGGGGAACATACGATGAAGGTTGAAATGTCCTGGGTAATATATGTGCAAAATACTTTCTGCGTCATCCGCTGGGTTAGCAGTTCCCTCACCACTATCTCCCCCTTCTGCCACAGACCCACTCCCACTCTGATTGGACCCCTTCCCTGGTTCAGGTGGATGAAGAGATGTCAGCTTATGCTTCAGCCCTTCAAGGTATCTATTAGAAGAAAAGAGGGAAATGAAACAGATTTAAGTACTTGAATCATGGGATGACACAGTAATCACAATGAATTTCCATGAAGAAAAGAGCACGTAGGAGCAGGAACTTGACCATTGGACTCTTTCCAGAGAAATACCATATGTATTTGTGTATAGTTCGACTTTTTCAAACCAAATTTTTGGGCAATTAAGTGGGGGTAAAACTATAAACAAGTATGCATGGAAATTACCATATACACTAGTGTATAGTTTAATGTTTTCAAACCAAATTTTTGGGCAATTAAGTGGGGGTAAAACTATACCCAAGTATCCATGGTAATTACCATATACACTAGTGTATAGTTTAATGTTTTCAAAACAAATTTTTGGGCAATTAAGTGGGGGTAAAACTATGCACAAGTATGCATGATAATTACCATATGCACTAGTGTATAGTTTAATGTTTTCAAAACAAATTTTTGGGCAAAAAATTGGGGGTCGAACTATACACAAGTTCAAAATTATCCAGGACCCTTGTTTGTAATGGCAAATGCGAATCTCAGATATTGAGAAACCAATAAAATAAAATTTCCACAAGTTATATGGGTATTTAATCCAGGGAGGGGAAAGGCTAGGGTGGGGGTAGAGGCGTTCGAAGAAGAATGGTTATTGGAGGTCAAGGTTGATGGCTGGAGGAAGGGAAAGAGGAGGATTGGGGTAGGAACCAAGTTGACAATAGGATAGAGGAGACTCCGAGTAGGGCCTGAGGAGGAATATTGGCAAATAAAGGAGAAGAAATATATCTGTGAGTTCCAAGTCACAATCAGCCACCTGGAGCTGCAAGTGGTCTACATTCTTTGGTGTGGCACCAACATCAAAGCACAGAGGTCACGCCACCTACTGGAACTGTACAGGGGGGAGGAGAAGTGGTGGCAAATCAGTGAGGGATTCAAGGTACTGAATATTGTGAAAACGGTGTGCCCCAAGTATTTTTTATAGCATATAATGGTTGGAAGGATCATAGATACTTTAATGGGCATCCAGCTGTAAAGGAAAGGGAGGCTCGTCAGGTTCAGGGGACATTTTTCTGAACCAGGATATCAACAAAAAATTTCTTTGTCCTTTCCTACCATCACTAATCTCCTAAAAAAAAACTTATTTGGCAATCCTTCAATTTTTAGTACTAATATGCCTGGTGAAGAAAGGGTAACTGTAGGGGTGTGTCCATCAGAAACCTATTTTAATTGGTAGATTACCAATAGTAAGATGCCTGGCTGCACTTAATGGAATTTCATGATAAATATGCAATTGAAAAACATAGCAGTATTTATTAGGATTATTTACAGAAATAATCAATTCCATTTCACCTGATGAAGTCGCCTATGCAAAAAACCATTGTGGCAATAAATAATTTTTGTGAAATCTTTGTTTTTCTGTTGTTCTCAATTTTAGATTATTAACACCATTAACACCAGTGTATACACCTTGTAAGAGTTTAAGGGAAGCATGATGCAGCATATTTGGCTACACCACCACCAGATTATCCAGACTTGAAGCACACCTGTATTCATTCAACATGAAAGGCTCTCCCTGACTATGTTCAATTGAACAAAAAATGCCACAAAAGCAATTTTCGTTGCCGATTCATTAACATCGAATCTACATATCACTTTGAAAGTGACCTCACTAAATAACATCAAACTTCTGAACTTTTCTTACCTACCATGATGAATTGTTCAAAGTCAATATGCAATTAAAAGTTCAATACTTTGCATTAATAGATAAAATTGAATTTTTAAGTGAATATTTATAATCTCAAATAATATGCCACCATTATAAAAAGTTGTGGCAACTGGACCATACCACAATCACACATCATCCAAGGGCATCCAGAGATAATTTTGGTCAGTTTGCGATGCACATTTTTCTTTTTTCATTAATTTTCTATGCACAGTAAAAACACTTAAAGCAAGAGTGATCACAATCACCATTTAATTAAATAGAGGCTTAATACATACATTGGATCATAATCCTTGAGTATTATTGTGATGGCGTACTGCACAATCCTTTGTCTGGTCCTCAGTGGATACCGTTTGATACCAGTATCTTTCATACTCATGCCAAACAGGAGCTCAGCAAGGCTAATTTTCCCTTTCTGTATGCTCTGGAATGAAACATCATAGACAGGTGTAAATCAATAAGACATCGTGAAATTAATTATTCACATTTACAACCAAATGCATTGACCCACAGGAATTTTACATCATAACTGACAAGATGTCAGCCTACAATTTCAAGACCATCAAAAAATACACTAAAAAAAAATGGACTAATACATTTAGGTGAATCTGACTTGCAGTATGGCAAACACTCAAATTCAAACAGTATAAAATATTTCAAATCACGCATCTAAATTCTATTATTTTCACATTTGGTAGGCATAATGAGGCACTATGACTACATAAAACCATAGCACCAGGGACAGTATTTAAGTTATTTTTTATTCCTGATTTTTCCAGGGGCTTAATGAAAAAAAGTACATACCAAGTCTTTCATAGAAAGATAATTATATTCCAAGGATTTTAAAACCTTACTTAAAAGAATATTTTAGTGTTATAATACCATATCCTTGGCCTAAATATGTGCTTGATACCACAGCGTTCAGCACACTTTCAAAATACTGCCTCTTAAATTCCATTTGATATTACCATGTGAGGATTTCTGGAGGCTAGGAAGAGATAAAAATAGTTTTTCTCCCACAACCATGCTCACTAAACTTCCAGGGAAATAAAACTTAATGGTTTTCAACTGTTCAAGTTTCCCTAGCCTCTCTGTGAACTAAAGAATACTATTTTAAAGTCTGAGGGGTATTAATGAGAGATTATTGAATACCACACTACCTGGTAGTTGAAAATTGTACTCAAAAGGGTTGGGTCTGCCTGGAAGGTCCCCTTGTCCTGTTGCCAAAGGTTTGCAGGGGAGAGCATCAAGCAGTTATATTCTGGCAAAACCATTGACTGTCTTTGTGCGGACTTTGTCTTCACTGCTTCAACATGTAAACACACCTGGCTTAAAGTGCGCCCCCTATTGTGGTTAGGAGAAAATGAAAAGAATGGATGTTTTACGCAAATACACATTTAATGAATATGCACATGAAAATAATATATCCCACAACTTTCAATCATACTTCAACAGAATATATCAATGCACTGGTTTTGTTAAAATAATCAAAATTGTGGTTGAATTTCAAATGTGCTATAACTTTTGTGAAAGGGTGCTCTTGTCCGTTCGAACTTCAAAATTAAAATAAATAGCAAATAAAGAACACCTCTTAATTCACATAATTCAAATTTTATAAGGAAATGTTTTATGACACATGAATCATTCTCAATGAAAAAGATTCATCAGGCAGTTGTAGCAAAACCTACTAGTATTAAAACTTACTAATATCACAAACTGAATTTTGTTAAACTTACTTAAAATGATAAAATAAAAAAATACGAACACATGCATCTAAAATTAAGACATTACATTATACGCAAATGATTCAATCTACATAGGGATGTTCAATAAGAGTGAAAATAAATTTTTACTCGATTAATTTAATGGGAAAATATCTGCATATTCACAAAATAATGTAATATTTCGAAGAACCTGACTGACCCACTATGATTATAAAATTGTTCACCAAAAATATCTTCAAAATCATCATGTCATCCGTCCTAAACTATAAAAAGTTCCACATTCAATTCTCCTATAGGCCATATATTTCTTCTCTTTACCGTCTGCCATTATTGTGTGAAAATTTTATTGAAAATACAACCCAAGGTTAAAAAAATTAAGGAAAAATCCAGTTGAAACTAGTTGAATCCTTGCTAAATCCTGTTTGGATTAACTGATTTTAATTTTAGTCCCATTTATCCTTACGCGTAGGCAATACGCCCTGTGGCTCCTTGTGTATAGGCATTAAGCATGTCTTGTAATGCTAATAAAATTTGTGACAACCTGAAGATTAGGTAAAATACACCACCAGTGACATCGACGGTGACACTGATAACAGAGTAAGTGAAAACAGTGCTCAGTGGAAACGGGTACAAAGTTAAGTTTTTTTAACACCACCATAAGAGAAAACCACAGTAATCAATCTGAAGGTTGGTTTGGAAGGTGAGGGTAGAGCTCACCCAGTACTAAGTCCAACGGCGTGAGGAAGTCACACATCAGGGTAATCAGGGGGACCAGTCTCTTTGCCTGCTCAGTATGCGGCTTCCCAGTAATATCTTGTATCCAAAAAATCACATAGCTTGGGTGAAGCTGAGGGTGCCCAGAAATATCGCCCAAAATCCAACACAGACCCTCCAGTTAGTAGCCCAGTGCTCTGCCCACTAGACAACCACAACCCCATTTCACCTTATGTTTAGACTATATTCCACAAAACACCATTGAAGGCTTACCATCTTACTCCAAAAGTAAATTGTACAATCATAAAAACTTAGTGCATAATTCGAGTAAGTGATAACACATGAGTTAACCTATGGGTAGAATTTAATTTCGTACTAATGCTTATACTAAACCGAATCCAAAAATAGTAATTTTTCAGCAATGTGAATTACTCCAAATTAGATTGAGGAAATAAAATGCTTATAGCATGGTAGTCTAGTGGTTAGAGCTCTGGGCTACTAACTGGAGGGTCTGTGTTCGATTCCGAGTGACACCTTTGGGCACCCTCAGCTTCACCCAAGCTGTGAAGCATTTTTCAGGTACAAGGTTAGCCTGGGAAATCTAAGGCGGTACAGGGAAAAGAAATGGCCACCCTATCCTAATGAGTGACTTTCACACTCTGTTGGGCTTAGTACTGGGTGATCTCTACCCTCACCTACCAAACTGACCTCCGGGTTGATTACTGGGATATTTTTGATATCATTAAAAATTAACTTTTGTTGGTATTCAGGATCTTATACTTTAAAATATGATATTTCATGAATCCCATACCTAGTATTAAAGTATCTCAAGTCCCAAGATCAATTATCTACATGACATTTATGGATAAAATGTGAAATGTAAAGTGTGGTGATAATGGGACTGCACATGTAAATCGATAAATAAGTTATTGCGTAAGTATAAGTGTGCATGAACTACATCATTTAAGACCGTTTATTTCTCGAAATGAATTGGTAGTAAAAATCCACCATTCAAATTAGAACATTTTTACAACCAGGTAAAACAGAACTTACCTCACAACATTTTGGTAATTTCTGATGACCTCTAGGAGGTCAAATACTTCAGACAAGGGTGCACGGAAAGCATCAGTAAGAATAAGATCATCTGTCCATGGAGTGACTGCAGTCTTTACAACAATCTGAAAAAAAAAGGATAATTAATCATTATAGCAATGTGGCAAAAATAAAATCAATATTAAATATTGGCAAGTATTGCTCTTGGGTTTATCTCGTTGATGTTTACTTTTTATGCACCTATTTACTTCCTCAAAACATCTTGCTCCTTCACTGAGTTACCTGAGGCCACGTGACAATTTCCTTGAAGGTAAGTTAAAGTTAAATTCAATGCATCATGATTTATGAACGTGTGAAACAAGCATCATTCACTCCTCTTCTAATTAAATATAAATTTATTTTAATTTCTCCTTTTGGTGTCAGTTGAAAGTGTGAAAAGTTATTGGCCAAGAGGAAGATTTCAGCCCATGTCACAGAGGTGTAAAATTGGACCTATTTTGGCATTTTTCAAATAATTTTGTTTATTTTCCACTCAAGTCAGTCGATACAGGAAATCTCCGATCTATCAATTGAATAACTTTTCCACAGTCACTGGTAGACATTTAGCCATAATTACAAGTCAAAATACCTCAGTGAATTCTATCAAGGTACTTTTTATGGCTGGCTGGCTAAGAAAAGAAAACAAGCCTCAACCACCACTCAACCAGGTATGACAGAGACTAGTGGGGACTGCTGCTTTTTATGCATCTATAGGAATAAAATAATACAATTTGTAATTCCAACTCATGTAATGCACACTCTTTGATAAAATCAGTCGTACAATGAAAGGTGTGAATTAAATGAGCTGTCGTTCGCCTCCCATAATAACTACTAGTCCCAGTACCCTATTTTAACCAGCTTCACAGTAACACTGCTGCAGCACCAGTAACCAGCTGTGTAGACCTTCACAAATAATATTTGCTGCCATGGATGATGTATTGGTTATTTCACAGTCATTAATTCATTTGGGTCTTTAGATATGACGAAGCAAAAGGCAGCATCTCTGCAGAATGATGAAAACTCCAGTGACTATAAGGTGCCCACACGTCAAGCCTGTTGATGCTTTGCATAAGTCAAAAAAATATGTATCAGATTTTGTGACTTGCCATTCTCTAAAAATGCTTGAAAGATTTATAGTGTCGAGAGAATCTTTTGGGGCTGATCCCTATTTTCCTGATGAAAGGAGGAAGCAGGAAATTCAACTTTTTAAACTCGGCCTTATCTCCATTTAAATGCTGAGAGAGAAGAAGTTCTCACATCTCACATGTCCAATCAATTAACAAAGTTAATCAAATAAGTAAACAAATAATTAAAAACCTCAACAATGCTCTCATTATCTTGTTGGAGATCACAGGGGAAAATATCCTAATGCAAAAAATCGTACATAAAGAGGTCATACAAATGATGATTAGAAAGTAACACAATATGCAGACTTTGAAGTTCACAGAAATATGCATTTCTGTGGAACGCTAAGTCTATGCATTGTTTTTATTTTCCATTCATCATAAGGAATTCCCCAAAGTCCTGGCCTCAACTATCTCTCATATCAGTCCATATTAACTTTTCTTAAAATTGATGTTGATTATCCATATAACATTTATTTATTACTTGACAAGATTTTAATGTCAATAAAATATTTTTACCAATTTTATCTTACTTTCTGATCCCAGTAACTAAACAGAAATAGTTTAGAACAGGGGAATCCTCAAGTGGGTTGCCTATATGAAAAAGGGGTGAAACATTAATTTTTATTTTCTTAATCTATGAATGAAAAATTAGCATACACAACTGTAACTCACCTAAATATGCAGAAAATATGGGGCAAAACTTTTGAAAATAAGAATGGGTGAGAGAATTGTAATCATTAGGTGACTATGATTCTTCATTCCATTGAATGTTAGCTTTGAAAACCTTGCAGCACAGATTACAATTTCCCAATTTACACCAAACTTGGTGTACATAATATATGCATCAAAAGGAAAAAATTTCAAATTAAAGACCAATGAAATTTTTTTAATTAAAAAATCATGCAATATTGGCCCATCCTTACAGACACTGACAGCACAATTAAGCTCATTCCTTTTCGTCAACCACCAGGGATTCCCTTCAGTAATTAGACTGCAGTTACAGCATCTCATTGTTTCAACAATGAGGGTACAGAGGGTCATTAATTCTATAGGCACGGATAATCACTTCATGATTCAACAGTGACAGAATGTGTGCAATCCAAAGCCAAGGTGACTTGAGTTTGCAAACCGGTAAGCTCCTGATGGGCCAGTGTCTAGCCCAATGGCCACACACCAACTTAGAAAATCAACACAGTGAACTCACCCTGATGGCTGCTTTGAAACACATCAATAAATACATACAATGAATCATGACTGCATGCAATATGGGAGGTAGGTAGCCATACATCCTCACAAAAGTATCAGAATTTAGGGGCAGCCAATACAAACCTGTTGGATATAGCCAACTGGAGATCCCCTGTACCACCACGGTTGCTGTCCTTCTGGCACAGAGGACTCCCCATTACTCTTCCCCGTGATGGTGCCATTTGTGTAGTTCCCACTCTCAAGTGGGCGTAAACCAGGAACTGTGTAGTTAGTGACTGACGTCAGTAACTCTTGCGGAACATTCCCAGGCAGTGGGAGGTTGAGCAATGGATAACTGCAAGAAGAAATTTAAAAAATTTTAGATCCAAGTCCAACACCTTCTTAGGGAATTAATCCAAATTTAAAGAGTTTCCGTTGAGGGGCATGAATGGCATATGTGTAGTGATTTTCAACCAATGTTCCACAAGATTTTGTATTGCAAATCAATAAAAAGACTACTTCCTATCACAAAGTCTATGACGCAAATAATGACAAACATAGCTGCATATAAACATAGAAATGTATACATATCTAAGATTTGGGGGATATTGTGTGAAATTTGAACATTTTAGATGGGAATGAAATAATGCAATTTTCCATAAATTTAATTTTACTCCGACCTAGGTTTCAATGTGACACAGAAGGTAAACAAGCATATACAAATGCATGCTTATGCACAGAAATTCCCCCCACCTCTCTCCAAAAACTCTATATACTGTATAAGCATATACTTGCACACACACTGTAGTTGTACATACTTTTTTCCCGATTACGATGTATGTGCATTGAAGCAAAAGTCGTGAGTAAAATTAAATTTGTGGAAAATTGCATTATTTCACTCCAATTTCAAATAGAAAATGTAAATTGAAAAATATACCCATTGCCATGACACAGAATTTCAGTAATCAGTTTATACTTTTGTGCCACAAGATAAAAGAAAAGTTGAAAATAGCTGCATTAGTCCATGGTTTTTTTCTGAATGGATGGAAATAAAAATGAACAAGTGGTTGATATTTATGGTGAACTAATATCGGAAACATAGGACAAAACAAGTTTTTTTTATTGAAATCACTTGCTAAACTTTAAAAATAATAGCAAATATATATTTTTAGAAAATATTGATCTATTCCCGGTTTAAAGTTTCCTATAACAATGGGGGCTTTGGGGTTTGGTTGTGCCATAGGATTGTCATAGCATACCATAGCAGTGTCCCAATAACCTGTAGGCACACTAAAACATGGTGAAAACTTTACATTTGAAGATAAATTCTTAGAAGTCTCAGGAATATTGGGGAACTGCAGTGAATTGGATAATGTCCTAAGCCTATAACTCATATCATAAACCTATTAACATTGCACAAAATGCAATCAAATCCCTAAATATAAGTTATAACATGCCATTTTTTTATTATCCGTAAGAACCAAAAAACCAAGGCTGGGATTCGTACCTGGGCCTACAGGGTGAGAAGCCAGTACACTAGTTATCATGCCAACCCGATCCCCCCGCTTGTGCAGAGTTTTCGCCGCTACGGCCTTCCCTGCTCAAAGTCTATAGATTTCACCCCGAAGTACCGAAGAAGCCTTCTGACAGAATTTTCCCCGCGAATAAGCCCACATCATTCGTTTCCCAGACCTTGACCGACGTTTCGCGAAAATCAGGGTTAGGGAAACTCAAAAATTCGATCAGGATTAGCCGAGAGAGAGAGACCCCGTCGAGTTTGTGCTCGACCGTGATTTCGGCGTATGATAAGGCATCACAGCAACACAAGAAAAATGCATGCATCGTGGTAGACCCGAGGGGAAACACGTCAATCCGATTACCCACCCCTTCGATCGAGCACGTTAATGAGATGTGGAAGCCATGAGAGTGTGCGCCGGTGAGGCAGGCAGGCCCCCGAGGGCGATAAGGGCAATGTTCACATCACGAGTGAGTGTCCTCGGCCCTGGCAGTAACCGGGAGGTAATGTGCGGCCTCGATTGGGGGGTACAACACACGGGCTCTCGTGCTTTTTTTTTCCTCAAGGCCGGTGGGTGACCACGAGGACGTCTAGGGAAGCGGTCGCACGAAAAAATTTAAGACCGGCAGAGAGAGAGGGAGGGGCATCCTCGGAGACAAAGACTAGCCCGTCCGAGTGCAAGCTTAAAGAAGCCGACAGAATGTGCGCAATGGTTTTTAGAGCTAGTAGGTGCAAAAACGTTTCACGGTAAAAGAAAAAGATGCGCAACGAAGGATTAAAGCCTCCCCGGTGTGGAGTGGTCATTCAGAGGAGATGCATGCGTGGGGTTGTGCGAAAGTCTTTTTTCAATATCGATCGTCCGTACAAAAAAAAAGAAAAATGTGAAGGAGACGAAGGATCGGCGTGGCGATAATTATCGTGTGCATCGAAAATGGTTGATACATCGAGCAATATAAACAAAATTTCAGCAGCATCAACGTTTGCATCGTCTGCATTGAAAATATCGCCCATGTTGTCATATCGACGATATGGTCATCAATTCCATTTTCATTGTGGTAAGATGGAAAGTTGTCGTGTCGCTCTCGTCCATGCGCCCACCCACAATGTCTCCAGAAGCGTGTCAATAGTTCATATCGTCACTATCATCCATGTCGTGTACCAATTGCATCGTCCACGTAATCATAGCAACGATAATTAAAGGTCGTCGGCATATTGGGTTCCGTAATGCCTCGTTTCCACAGACAACGTTCATATCATCAGAAAATCACAGTAATCAGCCCGCAGGTCGAACCCGGGCCCTTCGGTTAGCAGCGACCCACTGGACTACGGCGCAACCTCAACGTTCATATTAAAGTAACCAAATACGAAGTATCGATAAAGCGTCCCTATGCAGCCTTAGGAAAACGATAGCAGTACCCTTGAAGCCCAATAGATTAACGTCATCTACATAGGCCAATGAATGCTTAAGCAAATAGAATATTAAAATCGGGTCTATCTCCTTTATCGCCTGCACATCTCATGACGCTGCCAGAGATAGAAAAAAAATCAGCGGGTAATGAGAATAAATATTCCGTTTTTTATAGAATTTTTTAAATGCTGATATTACAGTCTGTTCCCCGTCAGTTGAGAGTGACATCACACCGGATTTTTTCCCCGTTGCTGAATTTCCGGAATACACCCAGCCCCCGGCGTTCGACATCGAGTTTCATCGGAGAAAAAACATGACACCTCGTTTTAAGATCCTTGACGCCACTCTCAACTTCCATGACAAACAGATTACCTCCGAGCATATCTACGCACGTGGAGAAGTGCCAATGGGCTTTCAGAGAAACGCAATCGTTACCGTGAGAAAAAATAAACAGAGATACGATCAATACGACGAGGATTAGGTATGTCAAGAGTAATCTACTGAAGAATGGAGAGGGAAGAGAAATATCTTTAACTGGAGATAACATTTTGATAAAAAAAACAGCGGAAGATAGGAAGCTATTCTTGCAGCCAGACTCATCATGCGGAAGGGAATGTAGAAATGCCGGTAGAACACTTCCTTTGTCAATACGACGAAGATAGCTCTCGATAATGCAGAATGGAGCATAATGCTAATCTACATGGCTACAGCGACAGAAGACTAATGCACGCCTTGTACAGAGCCGATGATTAAATGATGCGGTAGATGAAGATAAGAGGTTAAACTAAAGAAAGTATTAAGATACGAAAGCTCATATTGTCCTTAATCTTTAATATGAACACTTGAGAAGTCAATAAACGAAATCCAGAAAAAGATAAAAAGAAGTGCATGGAGCATGGCAATTAGAACTCGCACAACCCCAAAATAAGCAAATTAAAAACGGAGATAACTGATCTGTAGGCGAAATAGGGTAGACAATCTTCAACTGAAATTAAGGAAAGACACACTTGAACGAGCGGAAGGATTTTAGGACGAATACAGCAAGAACCTCTATAAAGATGGAAAAAATAAGAGGGAAAGTAAGCTGTACGTAAGCCCAAGCAAAGAACGTTTTTTTTAAATCAGGGGAGCTGACGAATGGCACCAACCTAGACATCAGGAAACGGTTCATGAAAAACTACACATGGATCTTAATTTCCCACGCCTGATAGACGTGGACAACGGAATTAGCCGAGAAAAGGCGTTTGAAAGAGGTGGAAATGGGGTATTGCATAAGAATCATGAAAATAATATTCATAACTTGAATGACCGATGAAGAGGGGTATCAAAGACGGGGGGGGGGAGTGTGAGAAGAACCCCATGGAGAAAATGTAGAGAGGATACGTTATTGGGCAATTTTGAGAGAAAAACTGTTTACTGAAGACGATAATGGAAGAAACCCATGCGGGGGAGGGGACAGAGGAAGGCTATGGATGACCTAGGTCCAAAAGGCAAGTAATACTGATGAAGAAATAAAGACATTACAAGGTAAATTGAGAGCTTTTGAGGGTTGCTACTGACGGACACACGGATCGGTGATGATAATTAAAGAATTCCAGGGTTCCATAAATCATAATGTCTTCCATAGTAATAAATATTATGCACCAAAAGAGGGAAAAATACAACGTTAATTAATATCTATCGCCCAGTAGGAGCTTATCGCACTGTATTTTCATGGATGGAGTGCTAGCATTCCCTGCCACATACTCTGGAGACGGCCTGCCTGCGGGTTACTGAGTACATGCAGATGTGTTTCATGGATATTTTTGGTTTAATTTATGGGGCCTGAAGAATCCTCAGACGGGTATCGTTATAAATGACGTCTCTAACGTTTTGCAAGAAAAATCTCGGAAGAAGAATAAAACATTTGAGAACCTAACATTTCAACATTCTCGTAATAAATAGGCGATGTTCTCCAAGTATCCTGCTAGGAGAATATCACCTCTGGAATCTGTGCAAGTGCACTGTGGAAGTGCAAGAGTCGCATTTGTGCCATTCTAAAGAAAAATAAAGGCTACCCATTTATTACTGCGTGCATCCATCCACTTCATGCTTGACGTTCTTTTCCAAACTCACCTCTCGGTAGACTTGACTCCTTTCCTGTCTTCCTTAAGGAGAACACATGCTTCCACTAATGAATAGCGTGAAAACTTACGCGCTTTGAATATCACGAACGTGATGGAATGTTTTCACTTGAGTTATACATATATGCCTGGCCCATTCTTAAATTCGGGAGTTCCAATGCAATGCACCAATGACGCCTGTCATTGATTGGCTATTGAAACGGAGAACGAGAAATGTGATTCCGCTCGCAAAAATAAAAGAACCAGAATTTCTACACAACCTCTCGAAGAACGAGAGATGACCAATAGCGGCGTCCTTGACTAAAGGCTTGCACAAAAAAGCCGACGCGACACCGCAAATGATCATCGGTTCTGCGGTCTGGAGGGCATCCCGTTGCGGTAACGCAACCAGAGGCGTTACACCACATGTGCCACCTGTACCTGGGTAATTAAGATGCACCCGCGACGCAGGAGGATATGTACCGGAACGTTTTTGCTCTCTTTGAGTCCCTCCCGCTGAATTAAATAAACCTGTTTATCCCACCCACAATTCAACACGACCCGGCGTTGCATCATAAGGAGGCCACGGTTAATTCGATTCTATCTTTTTTATTCCCCATCAAAAACTATACAAACGTTAAATCATGAAAGGCTAATAGATTGAGAAAATTACTGCAACGGGATGGAACATATTAAATGCATAAGACCTGTACAAAGATTGATTCATAAATCTATGGACACACACTTGCACACACATTGCTTACACATGCACTTGTCATAAAAAAAGCAAAACCGTGTGTGCAATGACGAATACAGATTTCTCACATTACATGAATTCATCATCAAGGTTCCCATAGTTTTCTATGCACAAATTTTCTTGAATTTACATGTTGCGGCTAATGCTTACTGTTCCAGAATTTTCCCAGATAATCAGGCCCAGACTTTCCTGGGCGATAGCACAATATTGCTTCCATTAAAAAGTACTGAACTGCTGCATGTGGTATACGGGTGGTTCTATCTAGGTTCCGGATAAATTATAGCGAGAAAGGCTTATGAAAATGCTAATATCAAACACAGTATCGATCCGAGGGTTTCCGGACCCTAAGGCGAGTGGAGCCTTACGCCAGGGGGTTCTTATCGCCCATGAAGGGTGCACTGCCTGAAAACAACTGCGAGTTGTACCCCTCCCCCGAAAACACTTCGTTAAGCAGTCGATACACAGTACGTAATCGAAATTTTACCAGATCAAAACCCTGAAGCGCCGAAAGGAGTTACCTACTTCTAATGATGACGCCACACTTGCCAAGTTGGCTAACCGGGCAAGAGCCCACTTCGCCCTTATCGTGAGAACGGCTTTTGTTGCCCCCGGGGAAAACTCAAATGGGATCAAAAAAATTACTCCAAAAACTTTCACACGTCCAATTAATCCAATCCATCAAAGTGCATTAATGGGCAATCAAATACGTTCCGCGAGAGAGTTTTCCTCCAAAGGTATCACATTTGTGTTAAGAACCACACCATCAGAATGGAAAGACCACTGCTTGTCATCAATGAACGCAAAAGGTGAGGAGTACAGGAGATAAAAGTTTTTTATCATCAATGTAACCGGATTAAACACGTGTAACAATGTATAAAATCCAATAAAGATTGATTTAGGTATAATAACTGCATAAAGATTGATTAAAGACATCACCATAGTGAAAGCTCAAGTGAAAAAAAAGTTCAGAAAATAAAGTGAAATGGCTTGGTGAGAGAGAAAATAATTACCTAAATTGAAAAAAATAAATTAACAAAACATGCACGTCACAACCGAAAAGAACGTCTCTACTTATCCACACTTGTATGCGCAACTATATATTTTTTTAAGTAAATGAGTGGATGACGTTAGTGACGGACCAGATGCTGGGTGTCTAGTCCGGTCCGCTTCATACCCTGCAAGCGTCCTTAATCGTGCTGCCGAATTAACAAGCAGTCCAACGGTGGACGGGGAACAAAACGAACGAGAGAAAGCGTGGCGCCATAATCGAAATTGGCAGCAGCTATCTCCAGGACCTTGGAGAAAAAAACTGAACAATCCTCAACGATTAACGAGAATTCGAAAGGCTATCGTAATGACCCCAAAAAGAATCGCTAGAGTCAGGGAGTTAAGCTTTTCTCTGCAGTCATTTCAAAAGGGGGATGGGTTTAGATCTGAGTAGGGCAGATCGGAGCCGCTTTGTCATCCTAACGGCGGGATAACGCATCGAGAGCGAAGATGTTCGATTTACTGCCCTTCGACGTGGACTTTCATCTCTCATGATGAACGATGGAAATGAATTGAATAACTCAAAGAGCAACAAATGTAGAAGTAGTGGGTGAAGACGGAAGCCCGTGGAGGAAGCTTGAAGAAGGAAGAGGGAAACCAATTGAACTCACATCCTGAAGCACAATAGTTTACTGAATACCATTGCTGAAGGACATATGAAGTGGGTGAATTTCAGCGAAAGGCCAAGAAGGACCAATGGAAGACGTCAACGCTAGGAGGTAAGAGGGAATGAGGGGATTGGTAGGCAACATGAAAGCTCCCGCGACGATTACGTGTGCTTTCGTGAAGTCAATTTATATTCCATCGTGAAAAATTGCGGATGCAAAACTAAAATATAACGGCCCACGATTTGCTTTCTCGGAAATGGGAGATTGCCATGATTGAAAAATGTCAGTTATTAAATCGAAAAAAATTATCCAAGAGGTTTTTCGCATTTTTTTAAATATAAACCGCTAACGTATTAATTTAAAAATTGTAGTTCCTTCTCCCCCATTTCCACTGCACATCCATTTCACACAATGATGTTGGTGAACACATAATTCTGTTGTGTGAGTGTGTCATGCTATAAAATACAATGCACACTTGCTACTGGTTGCTAGTAGTTTCATAATTTCATTACGCTAATGGCGACGGATCATAAGCCCGTCCAAATTAACCCCGAGTCATAAAAAATACGATTTCCTCTTATGGGCTGCGAATTGATTATGCAATTCATTTGATAAATGGAGTTAAATTGAGGAGAATGCTCGACACTTGAAACGCTTCAAATATCGTTCACTTCTGGACGCACCACATTACATATCATTTCGACGGATCGAGTCTCGGATTGATGCTGAAGAATGTGATATAGGGTAGAATGTTGGGTGAGCGAGGTAGAAGGAGGAAGAGATTAGGCACATTGAATGGAATGAAGGGAGAGGCAGAAAATATGCGGAAGTGAAGAAAGGGTCATAGTAGTGTGGGTAATTGAGATGTCGTGTGTCCATTGCTTTTGTTGCATTTGTTGAATTGTTTTCAATATAAATTAACTCAAAACTAAATAAATACAAATTGCTTATACAGTTAAACGCTTACAGGGAGGGAATGATTCTAGCCACCCTTTACATCGACAGGCAAGGCCACATCAAAAGATTTAGGGAAATTGACTGCCGAACAGAACAGATATTATTATAAAGGTAATCTACCCCTACAATAACCCTTTATTCATTTCTGCACATTTTCTGCCACCCATCATTCAATTCAACATGCCAAATACTTTCCTCCCTCTACCTCATCTATTCAACATTCTCCCCTCTATCACTGTCTTCAACAACCCATCACCACTCAGTGCACCTGCATCAATTTTCCTGCCTTCTTTGGTTTTCTCCCAATAGTCTTCTCTCCTCCACTACCACTCCCAAAACTTCTTCGTTCGTTTTCCTTTCCGTCCATTCCACATTTTCCACCCTTCTCCATACACACATCTCAAAAGCCTCAGACGTACGTTGCCATCTTGCCTCAACGACCAAGTTTCCGCGGCACACAAAACTACATGTCCAATCAACGTAAATTCTCTTCTCTTCCTTACCAGCCGAGATTCTTCATCTAATATCCTTACCACATATACATAAAAGATAAATGATTGATTGATATATGATATTCATGCACAAAATAATAGAAAACATCCCTTAAAGTAATAAAATTCGATCTTCCCGAAAATTAAATATACCGAATACTAATTAAATCACTAAAAACGGTAATGGATGGTGACCTATCAGCCCCTGCCCCACGCCATCGTTAGGGTTTGTAGGGTAAACTGTGCATGCAGATGAACGCTGTTCCTCTATGTAAAAGTTTTCAGGGCGCGATCACCGCGAAGGTCTCCCTCCCCGCAGGGCTGTGCGATATTCGAACTAGAGCATTGCATTGCGATGAAAATTGTGCATCGCTAATTGGTCGATATTCGCGATTTCAACTTGATTTTGTTCTGACCTTATAAGGCATTATTTTGTTATTTATACCATTGTTTCTACTTTCAGTATATAATCGTCACGCGGTGGCCATAACAGAATGCACACTGGCTTTATGTAGGTATAGCAGAAAGTGCGGCGTCTATAAAGGAAAAGTATCGTAATTTTTATTAATCCTGCGTTCCGGCAGTCGATTTTTTTTAAGTAGGAGGAGTTCATTTATGCATCATGCATTATTCTATGAATCTTATTCTGGAAAGATTATCCAATGTGCGGATTTATGGTTATGGCAGTATCAACTGGATGTCATACGATATATTTTGCGATACTTGCAACATTCTATTTCCTTAAAAGATCGATCGTATATCGTTTGGGTTTCATTTCGACGCCCACTGCCATCGAAGTCGGTGTTTACACATAGAAGTTCCGCTTATAAGGGACTTTTAGAGAACTTCCATAACAGTCAACTTTTATGTGCAAAGCCACATAAAAGACACACACACAGACACAGACACTCTCGAGTTCTGCCAGAAGAAGACATCCACGTTTGCTCGACCCAGAGGTGGCTTCAGAGGGGGTTTTCATCTTGCCGGCATAAGCAGTAATCTTGCCTCCCAGATAAGGAAATGACGAAAATTTAGGAATTGTTCATGGCTACCAAAATTGAAAGAAATAATAAGCTTGTCATAAAAAGAACACTTTTACTCAAGAGTCCAATAAACATTCAATACAAATATTCTTAGCAGACAGCCTGCCACTGAAAATCAATCACCTTCATTCATAAAGTAATCTGCTATTTCTTGCCTCATATTTTTCTTGTAATGCTAGCTGACTGCCCCCCCCCCCTGGGTATTCGATTCAGTGACTCCATAGGGCATACGTCGTCATGTTCAAGAATCACTTTTTCCAACGGTAAGAAATTATGAAAAGCACGACAGCGCTTAATAACGAGCACAGCGAATGCTAAAGGCATTCTCAACCGCCCTCCGTGTTCTTGAATGCCTATAATTAAATATTTTTTTTGTTTTGAGGACACTTGTCCACTTCGTGGTTATGACTTCAATAACGTCTCTGCTAACTGAAATCCTAAATGTCTCAGGACCTATGAAAAAGTAAACTCATTAGCCAAAATGACGCCCAAAATTGCTCTTCATCTTTTCAAAATTTGACACACCATGCCAAAATTTGACACACCATGTGTAGCAGTTGCTCATTGTTAGCACAGTGTAAACACCCGTTCCGCTGCAAGTGTAGGCAGGAATCGATATCGGTACCATTGCTGCTGATGACATAGAAGCCAACTTGGAAATGTGAAGCAGCGTTTACATCAATGTCTCACATCGCAATCCATGCATCGAAATATCGAACAGCCATTGCTCCCCACCCTTCTTACAAGCGTTGATGGACTGTGGAGTGCAGTGTCACGTTGGCCGATATCGTGGATGGATCGCGCGATAAGGCGAAAGACAACTCTCAAGGAAACTATGAGGAACCAAGGTCGCGAACGCATAGCGACCGAAATTTGGTTGCGTCAAGGACTCGGGATGTTATTGCAAGGGGGAGATGATTTGGGCGTTTGGGGAGGCGAAGGGGGGGGGGGGGG
>LYUA01000045.1:807485-817944 GCA_002093875.1 Calopteryx splendens | reverse complement strand
GTGTTATGCCACTAGCCATTCCGGCTTGTATATTTTGTTAGGTTGTCTCATTCCAGCTAATGTTTAGGTTGTCTTGGTTCCAGATAATATTTTTCAGCCATCATCTGAAGTTGCCTCGTTCCTCAATATATTTCTGATGCTGAAAATATTTTGCCTTTGCCGGGGATTGAACCCGCGACCATTAGATCCATAGGCGAGCGTGCTACCCCTGGGCCACCTCGCCCCAAAGGGGGGCTATTCAGTTGAGGCCGTGACGTCAAATTTACTCCATTCTCGAACACCTCCCCCAATGGTTTGCAGAAACTAATTTGATGGTTAACAAACAGAACATTTGCTTTAAGCAGTTGGCTAGGAGGTTAAAAGAGGCAATTCTGACGGCTGTCAAGGCTGCATTGACCGGAAGACAGGAAGGTGTATCACATTCGAGCAGGGTCTTTCAATGCAAAATAACTGACGTGGTTAGGGCTTGACTGCGAGAGGCCACGGGGACGTAAATTCTCATTCCATCGACTTTATGCACACCAAACGGAAATTTGCTTGTCACAACTAAAAGTTAGAGTAGAATTTTTATAATGTAAATGAATAACGATATTAGTTACATTCCTGACATAATGTTTTGAAATTAACACCAAATTGATTGCGTGTATCGTGAAAATTGACTCACCGCAGATGAAGAAGGTGAAGAAAGCAATATTCATTGCTAGTTTAAAAAATTAAGTTACCCAAGCATATGTCATTAATATACACTAAAATTTAGTCCTAAAGCGTTTACCTTTTGCCATACTAAAAGAAGCGCACTTAGACAGCACACTGCGAACTAATCAGTCGTATTGAACATTCTCAAGTAGAATAGTAATCGCCTGTCCATCGACGGGAAGTTGCCCCCGCGAAATTTAAATAGTGGCTGAAATAATGCGATAACAAACCCTTCATAAGGCATTTCCTTTGCCCTCAACAGTACTTACCCTCGTTCATTATTCTTATCCATCCCATTGACCCAAAACAATCTCCACCAACACAAACGAGAATAGGACACTCCTATTTAAAAAAATATAACTCCAAGCTAAGAAGGAACTACTTGCTGAAGGATATAAGGGGGACGAGCGAAGAGACGGGAAATGAGAGAAGGGTTATGGACAGTTCAGAAATGGAGAACAGAGCGGAGGGATGAGGGCGAGGGGGGCAAGAGGAAGGAAGAGGAACAAAGATCTGCGCGAGAAGATTTCTGTTTTGATGATGAAGATACCTCCCCTGTCGGGAAACGCCATGAAATATCCACCCCTCCCCCCCAAAGTTCCTACTTCAAGGAAGGAAAGTCCCCTAAATAAATGGATTTGGAGAGAGAAATAGCCCCCCCCCCCACCCGGGGGGAGGGTGGGGAATGGGGGTTCTCCAGCACGGCCGCCCTTGGATGCGGTCAATGCCGAAACGGGGAGGGGCAGAGCACGCTTCGATCAGGAGGGAGCAACGGGGTTCCCGCCAGAGGTTATCGTCTATCGACTGGCGTCCCCCCCCCCCCTCGCNTATCGTCTATCGACTGGCGTCCCCCCCCCCCTTCGCCAACGCCGATCCGTACCGCATCCACCCCGCGCGATCGCCGCGAAGGCTATTATAAATATGGGATGGCAATTCACTCTCGCGCCATCGCAATTGGCCACGTCCGCTGCTCTCCTTGCAGCGCGGGTGTGCCCCCACGGCGCCGATAATCTAAGCGCTCTGCACAGGGAAGGAAATTATATAATTACTATCATTATAATTATTATTCGAAGGGAAAGGAGACGACCGGCAGGAATGGGACCGTTCGCCACTTTTTTCATTGCCGATTATGATGGTTTAAAAACAAATTACCCATAATGGTTCCAGACTTCATTTAGTGGACGTTGTCCATCACGGCAGGAAGTACGCAGAAATAAGGAAAGGTTTACTGTAGGGGTGTGTCAATCAGAAGCCTACCTTAACCGGTAGCTTGCCATAAATAATAATAATCCATCACGGAAGAAATGAAAAAAACTGCGAAATCCACATAATTATTTTTAATGATACGCCCAAAGTTTCGACACTTTTTGTCATCTTCAGGTGGATTTCACAGGGTTTTTTCATTTACTCTGTGAAAATTACCCTTATTTTTCCGTTCTTCAGTCTGTCGCAAAGCTTCCAAGTCACAGGCTCATCGGTAAATCGAAGCTCTTTCATTGAAAGGGGCGGGGACCCATAGTTTTTACGCAACGAGACGTTCGCGTCCAATCCCCAGGAGGGGGGCTAGGGCTCAATCTTGCCGTGATGTTGGCCGAGCCGAACCGAGCTACGAACATGACGTAGTAACTACAATCCGGAGTGAGCGGCAACTTTTGGATGTTTTCATTTTACGGGTCAACGGATGACCACAGGAGCAAATGTCGTTTCACTAAAAATCTCCTTTCTGGGGTCTACTAATACTGAATTCACGAACAAAATCGTGATTTCGCGTCGAAGTGAACGAACTCATTTCCAGGACGTTTCCGGGGAAAATTTTCAAATTTTCCGGGGGGAAATTTTCCCCGAGGGTAACCTTTCCGAGAGTAGCTCGGCACTCCTCGAGTTCCCCAATTTACCACAGCCGTGGTACGTGGTACCACAGCCGCTACCACTTCCAAAGAGGCTGAAAGAGCATTTGTAGGCTCGTCGTAAGCCATCACCCATCTCGATTAATCTCACCCCTAGAGCGTCGATTGCAGCCGGAGGATTGAGGGATGGGAGATGAAACAGCCTCAGGAGTAACTCGGCGGAAAATCTATCATACTGGGAAGGTTTGATGAAATATGAACATTGCGATTTCCACATACATATATTTTCCAAGACCATGATTTCGCTGCAAGGCAGAATAATCGGCTGTTGTAGATCCTGACAATGAGGCCCCGAAAACGAAACCTTGGTCATGGAAAGTAAATTTATACGTGGAAATTGCTAATTACAGATTCCATCAAACCTTCCTACGATAGGAAATATGCCTTAAAAAACACAAGGCACCGCCGAGACGCTGGTGGGAGAGCCGTCCTTTCCAGGAACCACCAGATATGCGGATGTTAGACATTTCCCCGGAAACCCAGTCAAACGATTCTCAGAACTCACCAGCAGAAAGGCAAAAGAATGGCTAAAAATTCTCTCGCCAGCCTGACTGCTGTGAGTACACGAAAATCAACACCAAAGCGGCAAAATGCTTAAGGATGGGATTTTTTCCACAAGATATAAGCAAAACTTTCATGATAAACACCACTCTCTAAGCATTACTGAACACCTTTTTGCCCTTACACTCTGTGCTTTTGCTAGTGCACTCCAGGCATTACGATCAAAGTTCTCTGACGATGAGGTCCCACAAGTTGTTCTGCTGCGCATCGAAAGGGAGACTATTACGGTCGACGGGAGTCGCTTGTTTTTTTTCATCTTATAGAATTGGATGGTTTTGGACAAACACAATCAACACACGTACTTCCCTCGAGGTAAATAATTGGAAACGCCTCGCTGGCTCACAGGGAAATGGCTTCCTCAACGGATTCCACGTCTCACACGATTGGCCGACGAGAAGCGACGTGAGGGCAAAGTTTAAAGACTTCGACAGGATTCGTTCCGCGTCCTTCGTTGACGCTGCCTTCAACGTCCTTCCATCGTCGTAGGTTCATTATAAATGGCAAGCTTCTCGACCGGACCCGTCGGTTTACGAGCGTACACAGTATAGATTCAAATAAATGACCACGATATGTGGTACACAGAAGCTAGCGTCTTCAGCACTTAAAACTTTGGACACGATAAAACCTTGAATTCACCAGAGTTAAATAGCAAGAACGCATAATAATAAAGCAGATCTAATCACTTACAATACAGAAATTAACACAACTAAACATAAAATGATTCCAATAAATTCATTCTTTTTTAAAAATTCTACTGCATCTCAATTCAGGTATTTCTTTCGCCTATTTGAGTTTTAACTTAACAAAGCAATGAATTAAGCATTAAGGTTTAAAAGAGTATAACAATTGAGTAAGAAATTCATATAGGTACAGGTAACTCAGGCACCAACCAATTAAAAGAAAAGTAAGCTAATAGGGTCCATTTCAAGTCGAACTGGCACTACAGCAATCGGAAGAGATGGTGTAGAATTCTCTGCCTAAATCATTTATATTTCTATCGCTGTATTCGATGAATATCTTAGTCGGATAACTTTCACACCGCGGGAAATGCAATGCTGCTAGAAATCCTGCAACACCACACTATGGGCAGCCACACGCATGGAAGTCATTACAGAATTAGATAATAACTTCATAAGAAAGAAGAGTTCATTTGTTTTAAGCAGGAAAATGTCAAGTCTTAAGTGATAATAGAGAAAATTAACGTAATGTAGACAATATTATTTCACATTCGATAAACCACATCAAGAACACGCGAAAAGTATTCGGGGGGCCATCGGACAGAGTAACATTAAGGAAATAGATACGATTAAAGGGAAGATCCACTAGATTTACCAAAATAACATTAACAGAAGAAACGGTGGCGTGGTAACTGAAGAACTTGTAATGTGAGGTCTTCTAATCAGGAAGAGTGAGTTAGACCTTTTAAAAGATAATATACAAGTGGAAGAGACGGACTTCTTTCAGCCCTACGCCTCAATCCGAGAGTAGATAGGGTAAAATGAAACAAATGGTTTTAAGCAATGATGGATTGATGTGTTTCCCTTTCTTTTCCCTGACAGAATTTAAGCCATTAAGAGGAACAAGTTCAAACACACCCAATATTCGCAGCAGGAAAGCACCGTTCCCATCAGCCATTCCTTATATGAATATTGCAAGACTACCCAAAGTTGAATGATTAAAGGCGGGGTGCCCCACAATCACACCCACGTGGCGGATCGCAGAACATGTCGAGGATTCAGACAAATTGCCACCGGAATGAAATCTTTCACACACATTTTCGCAGCGAAAACTTCCGATAAGTTTACCAGTTCTAACTGGAGAGGAACGGGAGTACATTGCCCCCTTCGCTTTAGGCCTCTACAAGCACGACGTCTTATAAAATATTCATGAAGTAGGTAGCAAAACGAGGAGGCGATGGGTAACCTACGACGTCGATTGAGAAATACCTAATTGACCGAGTATAATAGGCGCCGAACCCGGAAGGGGAGAAGCTCAATTAGCAAATGCGTAAAACATCACGAATTTGGTCAAATCAAGGGCGCTTACGACGGAGGTTTTTGCCGAAATAAATGATGAAGGGCATGCACCAAAGTGCATCAAGGTTACGTAAAATCAAAAACTTCCAAGATGCTGTAATGGTAAGATTACGGGGCACGGCACGACTCATGACGCAGTCGGTTCAATGGCAACGGGAAGCAGTCGTTCGTTTCTCCAGAGGTCTGAAATAACGCGGAGGGGGTTTCAGAAACGAGTTCTTTTTTGGAAGAATAACGATGGACTTCGGACGTTCAAAAGCGGTCACGTTTCACTCAGTAAATGTCGCGCCAGATGAACGTCGCGGAGATAACACGGCTGCCATAGTCTTCCCTAGGAGGCTCTCACTAGGAAGCTTTACATAGCTCTTTGGTCAAAAACCGCGTGATGCGTGGAAATGATACCATCAGTGACGAGACTCAAAAGATGCAGAGGGCTTTTAAAAACCCAGGAAAATAGAGCAATCCCGCAGTAAAATGAAAAAAATACGCGTAAAATCTTGCTTCTGCTGCTGGGCACTTTGGAATTTTTTTGACGACGAATGTTGGCATTCCTATATAAATTTCATTTCGTCTAAATTAATCCGAAAAATGAGATTCAAGAGGTGTTGACCGAATGGGCTCGTCCGCGAACTGAAAAAGCACATCTAAAATTTGGAAATGAAAAACTTAACTCTAACGCATACGTATGAATAAGACTGACAAAGAATGCTCGAAGGGTTGTTGCCGCTTGCCTCTGTTTATGCCATAGGAAATATAAGCAGTCACTTCATTTGGAAAAAAATTTCCAAGATGGACTTAAGTGCTGGACTACAATGGTCAAACTACTGCCAGGTTAAGACAAAATTTGACAGTTTAAAAGACATGTTAACGAGAATGGTCTTTGGGCCAACGTCGCGTTGAAATGACTTTCTAATCTAGAGATTTAAGATGTGAATAAAACCTACCAGGAGCAATAGAAATAACTAACTATAGCATCTCAGTGTCCTGTTGAATAGGTAAACACAAACCTCAATCATGTGCAGCGATATATCCTTAAGAGGCGATTTAAAAATAAAATATATCGTGTACTGGCACTGATATTTGAACAAAAAATATTTTCCTGAGCACAAATCTAAGTTCATTCCGGGTGACTCAGATATATAAAACATTGTTGCGCGTCATAAAGGATATCGAAGTCATGGCAGCCTCGAACACTTTATAAATGAAAGCCCGATCATCGCACGAAAAAACAAATGGTTCGGAATTCCTTCCCTTACATTTCTTTTGGACACCATTTCTTTCACGTTTTTTTCCTACACAATTAACGACAGTACTTTTATTGTGCCGGCTCAGAAAACAAAAGCCGAATTAAAGATAAAATGACCTCCTCCAAAGCCAAGGGCACTTTGAGGCGTCAAGATATTGGAAGCGAATATATGCATGAGAAAATCCTAGTGTTCGTTTCCACGACACTCGACGCCGGCTGGCGGAAAGAGATAAGTAAAAGCCCTCTTCCTATTACGCGAAGACAGCTTTGGATGATGGGGGAAATTGAAAGCAGGAATACCGCAAAAAAAGAGCAAGCGTAATAAGTATGCGCGTGGACGAAATTGAAAAAGAGATAAATGGGGAGTAGCGTGGGAAAAAAAGAAACACGATCCCTTAGACTACGCTTCGAATTTCATTTTATTTTTTATTCAGAATAGCAGAAGGCCATTAATAGTGGGAAATCGAGAACACTGGTCGTTCTTGCCAACTCGGTTGGGTAGGTAGGTCATGCATTGCATGCAACTACGGCTGACCCAGCGTATCGATAACGAAGAAGAAAAGTCTCGTAACTCCAGATTCCGTGAAAACTACGATATCGGCACATCCATTAGAATGTAAAATCAACTCAGTGTCTACCAGCTGCAGGGAATGAAATCTCTAATTTTGTAGTCGATCACTCCTGAAATTTGAACACCCCGTATTCAATATTTTTTTCCACTCATGTAATATTTATACTTTTGGAGTTGCGATGTTGTCATTCCTTTTTATCGGTAGGCAGAGCACGTAGGGGGGGGGGACGTTTTTCGTATCAGGCAAGTTATTTCTGAGTGTGGAATCAATGAACTTATTAAATTATTTTGATATTCCACTTGCGTTTTTCAGCCTCTAGTTTACATTTCTTCAAATATATTGCCTGCTATACAGAAATTTATACAATTTGTCGTAGATTCCTACTAGACAACCCCAAAAATAAGCTGTTGCCCTCGTTGTTTTTGAAATGATAAGAAGACACTTGGTAATTCCACATTCCTCGTTTCACATTAATATTCGCTAAATAATTAAGAATATTAAAGGAAGTGAAATATTTAATCCAAGCGAACGGCCTCAAGGGTACAAATGAATGATAACGATATTCGTTTTCGTTTTACCTAAAATTCTCCAGAGTGAAAAAGCGATCGTAAACCTGAGGAGGCTGTTAAAGACCCAATATGCTTTCTCGCAGGTTCTATATTTTAATGGCATCAATGTACACATTTTTAGGTAATTGACAGTTCTTTCAACAGAGCCATTCCCAATGGACTACACATTACACAGCGCGTGATATTGTTAATCCTGGTAGCAACAATGTGGCGTCACGCGAAACTATGCCACACCCCCGTGAGCTTCACTTTCGCTGCACGGCAAGCACAGAGGCCGCCAACCCCACTTACATCTATGGTAAAGGTTACACTGATTACAAAAGACCACCAAGACGAGCGGAATATGACACTTTCGGGGGTAACTTCTTCCACGAGATACCCCACAAAAATGTTTAACATTTTTTCTTCCTTCCCAAAAACTCCTTCAAGACTTTCGTAAGCCCAACCGGAAGGGTGATCCAATCTCTTTCTCGCATCAACGGAAGCGGAGGAGATGGGGAAAAACTGAAGAGAAAGGAGCGAGTCTCGACAATTCTAAGAGCAAGCAGGAAATAAAAACGGCGATCGAAATAAGTTCAGCCGAGTCGTCAAAAATCCCAATTTCCCGCGGAAAAAAATACGGAGCAAACTCTTTCGTCGTGACCGGATGTCGCGAACTGTTGCAATTTTTATTTCGGAGGACTCTAAATTTCTGAGAGATGCCTGCCTCAATCCAGCTGCGTTAAATCAAAATTTCAACTGCTCTCCATTACGCGCTACGGTAATGAATGGAAGCGGGCACACTAACACCAGGCTTCTTTTCATCCGGAAAAAAAACTGAGTGCCTGGAGAGATGCCTGCATGAGATTTGAGGTGCCTCTAGTTGGAAGGGTCAAAACGATGAGCTACATCCACCGCCACCACTCTCTTCGGCAGTGCCTTCAATTATTTCCCAATGAGGAGAAATTATTCCGTAGTTTATTTTTTTTGTTTCCAATAACGACTTATTTCAGAACTTCACTGCAGATATAAAATCGCCATTCGTATGCTTTAAAAGAGACATTCCAGAATAATTATTATTTCGGTAATAATCTCGGTTCCTCCCGCGCAAATATCAGGTCCAATTACGGTTATTTTTTGGAACAGTACATTGTAATTAATCGTACACACCGTACCTCTGTTGCACCCTAGATTCTCCACGAAAACGTTTAGTCGAAAATTTTCCGATTTTGTGATCTTTTGTCAGCAACAATGTCATATATTCGCTTTGCGCTGTTATTTCTTTCTCGAGGTAACTTTCCAATATTTTTCCTATTTCAGCACACTCGTATTGATTGTATTCAAGTACTATTGAAAGTTTTAACAGCTCTATATAATCAATGCATTGGTGGCAGGAAATAAGTAACGCATTCCAGCATTTCAGTTTCTCTCTACTCATGCATCCATTGATCGATTAAAGATTTTTTAGTGGGAAATTCGAATGTGTAGGCAGTTGACCTTTTTTCACAAGTATTTCCACTTTTATTAACGGAGACGGGGATTATTCATTCGCCGACGAAATCTCATTTATCCCTCTGTGCTACATACACAAAATCAACCCAACATTACGAAACAATAGAGCCACGGATGTAATCGCGGTAAATAATATAATCTAGATTAAATCATTTACAAGAAAGCGAGCAAAGTATTGAAGGTAGAAACGATGTGTTATCTGCCATTTTGATAGTAAAGGGAGAGTGAAGAGGTTGCGATTTTGTTGTACCTTGTCTTGGCAGTGAGTACAAACAAGTTCAGCGACACCATGTGATTTTCCCCTCCAATCTATCGAACGACAAATAGCTCACAAACCCAGTTGAAGTTTCCACGCCATTGGAAAGTGAGAGTGACTATCAACTGAGTTGAGCGTGGGACTATAATTTTTTAAATGGGATGGCTATAGCACGCACATGATAACTTAGAAAAACAGCTTCAGCCAAGATCCATCACCTTACTTAATAGACTCATCTACTACTTTAGGAAATGTTTCCTAGTAAATTTTTATCCATTTCTCTATTCCTGTACACCCTTTAATATATCAGGACCAAAGCAAAGTGCGCTACGAAAGGTACTTCCAATGATACCTCAGGTAATATTTACCACGCGTCAGTCAATTTCGAAATCGAAAGACCGATTTAATTTAACACATTCGAGTTTCCTCTTCCATTTCAATACCGCGTCAATGAGTGCAGCTGTATATTAATTTGTCCTACAAATTTTTCACTGACAGCTACGACATTCCGGACAGTTAACCGCCAAAACTAATATTCCCGTCCTTCTTATCGTCGAATATGTAGTACATATTTTCCAATTGAATCTTTTTCCCAATTTCGCAGAGCTGACAGAACACAATTCAACTATCTTCCGTCCTGCATTTATATGACGAGAAACGCATAGTTTTTTCCCCCGACCGTTACCGTAGTACGGTAGGTAATAGGTTTATTCGTTCACTCCATATTACATTCGGGAACGACGCAAGTGTGAAAAAGAAAGAAATTCTCACCTGCCACTCACACCAGCTGAATCACTATGGGGAGGAAATAAAGACGAGGGAAGTGGACGGCGCAGTACAAAAAAATGAGAGAAGATTGTAGAGAGAGAGGGGGGGGAGGAATGGGAGGAGTCGTACGTGGGGGTGGGAGGGGAAATTTAAAAAAAACGAAGACGGATCCACTCACCAGCACAGGAGCACGACGGCGATGACAAAGGATATGAGAGCCCACGAATGACTGGACACGAACAATCCGTGCGAGTAGAAGATCTGCGCGACCCTGTCCGGGACGCTGAGTTCCCGAGATCCGCCGAAGCATCCCCGGCCGCCGCCGCCTCCGCCCCCACCCCCGCCGCCCCCGCCCTC
>LYUA01000045.1:787891-797911 GCA_002093875.1 Calopteryx splendens | reverse complement strand
GGGGGGGAAGGGGAGGAGTGAAATTTTCAAGTCTCAGTTGAATGCCCTTTGTGGGGACCTTGTCGAACACCGCAATATTTGGCAGTGAAAAAAAACAAAACCCTAGGTGCCGGTCGGCTGTGACCTTTATTCGGGAACAAGTAGCGGAAGAAACTTTCTCCGACCACATTCCTAACTGCAGAAATATTCAAGTTTCACACTCACCATTTTGAACTACAGCGCGGTGATGGAAGGAGGAAAGTACGGGTGGGGGGAGGGGCAAATTAATGAGCAAGGAGAAGGGGAGAGACTGCGACGAAAGTTAAATAACATACACTATAGGAGGGTTGGGCACCGAGTGCAAGGAATCTCTACCGCATTTTCAAAAATTAGATCGGATTCAACTCGGATTTCAATGAAAGCAGAAGTTCAAATAATAATCACTAGGTCATTTGCGCAATTGGTGGGAAAGGTGGGCAATGCGGCTGAGGTAAAATTTCCAGGGAATGGAAGAAGGGTGGAGAAAAACCCGGCGTCGGACTAAGAAAGTGGCGAAGGCCAAATCGCGATCCCGGAACCTATTATAACTTCTTTACCCAAAAGCATTTTACTGTCAGTCGCTCGATTAATCTAACACTCTCCTTTATGCGAACATCAACACTCCTCATCCTTCAATGGTTAGATATATCGAAGGCGGGTTTAGGCACATCCCATCAAGCCGAACAAACTGACCTGGCGATTCGGACGACACCCCCTTCCACGGCCTAGGGCCGAGTATTTCTTTCTCGGAATCGAGGCTGCCAACACTCGACCCCACCGATAAAGTCCAATACCCGAGAAATCGAAGAATCGGTCGGCCACACATACACGCGCGCACACATTCGACCGAATAACGAGCGACGGAAAATGGAATCTCTCTGCAGGACTCGATTGAGGAGCGCCGATCCGCTCTCCAATCGCGGTTGCGGGCGGAGGAGGAGGAGATCGGAATGAGGGGAGAGAGAGAGAGAGAGAGAGAGGAGGGAGAGGAGGAGAGGGTGGGTGCGTCTCCGGAAGGAACGGCGCGGAGGAAGAGGAGGATGGTCCGTAACGTAAAAGGAGAGGGAGGGGAAACGGGGGCGGAGGAAAGGAACGCGATGAACCCGTCCCAGTCCCCGCGACGTAATACCCCCGATCGGCGGCGAATCACGCAACGCACGCCCCGCGAGCGGTCGTCGCCGAACCGACTTGACACCCTTTCCTCCGCGCGACCATCGGATTCGGAATGCTCGAGAACGCCAATCCTACCACGAGGAACAGATAGAGAGACTGTGTCCGGAGGGGGGGGGGGACTTAGGAGGTCACAAAGATCTTTAAGGGCCAGGGGGCTCCAACTTCGACGGGAGATCTCTCTGGTCCACCGATCCCACGTCCCACGTTTCACCTGCCTGCCACATTTTCAGGCAGGGGACAACAGGAAAGAGGGCTAGAGGTATGGAGAGAGTCACTCATCCCCCACTCCCTCCGAGCAGGTTAGCGACACATTCTTATTGGATAGCCTGAAATTGGAGCCGGTGGAAGCACAAAGTATGCACGCGCGACTTTAACTCTTCGAATGATAAAAAATCATTTTAGTTAAGCAATGGGGCAGAAGAAATGATTTTACCTCCGCATCACATCGGTAGACTAGAGACTAGAAAGAAAGTTGAGGAAGATTGACTGCCGAACAGATAGGCATAAGGAATTCTTTTTCCCTGCGCAATTCGTGACTATGGCAGCAGGCAACACTTAAGGCAGTTTCAGTGCCCCGAGTGTCAAAGGATGCAATAGCAATCAATGCCATTAATGGCTGGTGAGCTGCCACCCCCTGCCACACGTAATCTGATTGTAACCTACGTTTCTAATTTGTTGCCCGTCACACGGATCAAGTTTCTGCAAGACACGACGCGTTCGAGAAAGCTTCCGAATCGACCCGTGTTCAACAGACCTCGTGGCGTCCCGTCTCGTGATGCGACTCGGGGAGAATCACATGCAACGACTAGGGTTGAAAGGCTCACTGTAGCATTCATGCCTTCTTTGCCGTTTTTAAGGTGTTGACAACTCCCCCCCCCCTCCTCCTTTGGGGATAAATATTTCCGTGGGGTCCATGTTCAACGCTCTTGTTTACATTTGTGCGGCATTGTCACCCATTACCGCCTCGTTCACAGTTCGCGCAGCGGCGCTCTTTTGTCATTAACAATCACACCTTCGTTCTATGCTCGGATTCTGATTGGTGGCCACACTTGCATAAATTCTACCCCACTCCTAAAACGTTAATAAAAGTGAGCTATACGCAAACACGCCTGAATTTCATGAACGAAGAAGAATCACTCGGGTTTTCTTGCTGCTCGAACTCGGGAGCGCATGGTAGTCGAGAATTTTTTTCTCATTCAGAAAGAAAGATAACATGCTTGCATGCCTGCTTTGAAACCTGCGCCTAGCACATCAAATATGGAAAGTGGGGCATCTTCCCTGGGGGCAACGCGGTGAAGGGAGAGAGACTTGGTTAAGAGTGCAACTGCACAAGAAAACCGCGTACCGGCAGAATACATGTAGTATGAAGGTTAAATAAAACCGCATTAACGATAGAGAACATAATCGCCAAAACGAAACAACGTACAAGTTGTACTTCATCCGCCATGCTAGTACACAAGTGGCGTGCTGTAATTAAAATGTCCCTACCATCCAATAAGAATTGAGGGTTTGAGTTTGCCTTGGATGGGGGCAGTAGCATGTCTACTTATTTGATTGTTCTAACGGCCTATGGTAATAAAAGGTAAGTCATGATACGGATACTTAATGATTTGAGATATTTTCCAGGTTTTTTCCAGACGCAACAAATCGTCAACGGGAATAATAATTGTTTTCCCACGCTTTAGGAAGGGAATTCGATGAATGAACTCCCCTGCATTGCTTTTCGGAATGGAAAGCATAATTTGAGAGCGATAATTACATGAATACAACGTTTCTCGCCGGACGGAAATGAAGCCGTATAAAACTTTTTTTTCCTTCCTCAGCCCTATCATTTCGTCGGTTTATAAAATTCTATTCAATTTAATTCTCCACTGATCCGAGTCCTACTGGACGATCCGAGCTTCTTTTTTCAATTCAAGACTCATCCCATTGCCATCTCTTTCCAGGTTATGAGAGTTGAAGGATCGATGCCCGTCTGGAAAAAAAAACTGACGAGGGAACCTTTTCGACCCCATCGCTGGGGGTGCGGGCCAAAAAAAGAGCAAATACTCCTCTGCTTTTAATTAGTAATTTCCACAAAATTTCTCCTGGGGTAAATTTTTATCAAACCAAACATTTTTCTTAAAGGGATATCATTCCTACACCATCACGAAACTGAATTCAACGGGATTAAGCGTCAACTATTTTACACAAAGCCTTTGCCCGTTCAAAATCTTTTCACATACTAAGTCCGATTTCATAATGTCTGATTTAATGCAATCTTTAGTTAACGTGGATGTTTTCTTAACTTGGAGGAGTATAACCGAAAGATCCTATTTTATAAAAAATAATTCAGACTGCTCGTCAGGGAACATGAAACATTATAACTGCGGTAACTCCGTCCTTAACTAACATTTTAACGGTCCGCTCGGACTTAACTAGCGATTAATAAACTGATTTTACGCTTTGTCCGGAGCTTAAAAGTAAATCTTCAGTTTAACTAGACATTATAAAACTGGGCATAGGACACACAAGAGCGGATATTAGTACTTATTAAGTGCGTAATCCAACATTTAAATACTGTCTCAGCATTTCAGCAGATAGGAACGAAAATGGTCTAGAATGATAGACCCTTGTTTGAGGCTAGAGATGGCAGAAAATATGGCTACGGTTGGTGGTCGCCTCGGAGATATTTCGAACGATTGGGGAAAACAAAACAAAAAAAAACCTCCAACGCATTTGAAACCTAATTTCGCCGCAAGTTTCATCGATCGGAGAGCTTTTTGATGGATCATCATCGCCCGTCACGACGGATCACGGGAGAAGAGAGAGGTCTTGGCGAGCCCCGTCGCCAGGAACAATGCCCCTCACTGTCCCCTCGCCGCACCCCTCCCATCCTCCTTCCCCAGAGCAATCGATGAGCAGCGCCAGCATTTCATAAAGGATGGGAGACGCAGGAAAAGTGACAGGCAATGACGGGCCGGGAGGGAGGGGGGGAGGGAGGGGGAGGGAGAGAGAGAGAACTCCATTCTCCGCCCGTCGAGAAGAGACAGGCAAATGGACCGATTTCCTGCATCGAAAGGCGGATATTGGACATTCGTGAGACACTGAATGGCGAATCAATCGCCGTCTCGCGGTGAGAGAATCGAGAATCGTCCACCGGATCCATTTCTTAATGGACCGCGTCGGTCAACGCGGACGGGAGTCCAGGAGAGGACGACCCTAGAAGGAAAAGGTTGCATCAGAATGCCGCCCGGGAGGTAATATATACCCAAGGTGGAAAAAAAATATCGAAGTCATCGGAGGTGATCGGAACCCATTACGTGGGATGGAGAGAACCGGTGAGCCAATCGAAAGAGTTTTCGCTCGTTTCCGAAGCGAAGTGGCAGCGTTCCTTGAATTGATTCCAACCAACATCTTCGTCTAACGCGACTGTTCTTCGCTTTAAACGTCTTTTAAAAGGCATTAGCCACCAACGTGAAAGACACTTGACGGCATGCTAGACAATAATTCCTGAATAAATAATTGCAGGTCCAAATTTAGGCAATCTGAAGTCTTCCCTGAATAAAGGCGACAGAGGGGGGAAAAATAGGAGCGCCAAGTTACAAACGTGAAAGTGACTTCAATCGACATTCTCTGAACACACTATCTTTAATGAATTCAAGGATCGTCGAATGGAAGTTAAAATTTTGATCCCTGGGTTAAGGAAGTTAATACAAGAGCTTTTACATGAGCAACCGACACCAACCGGTTGCCCACCGGTTGGTGTCGGTTTCTGACGGGCACCTACTACACTACAAGACTAACACGAAACTAACATGGCAAAGACCTACACTGCAATATCCCAGTCTTCAATTCTCCTAACTCCCTGCTTCACTTCGTTCCTTTTAAAATGCCTTTTAATCTTTTCCTCCCTCTACTTCGCTTATACCCAACATTCTTCCCCTGTCACTGTCCTCAACAATCCATCGCCACTCAGTACGCCCTACGCCCACTTTACCTGCCTTCTCTCCTTTTTTTCCAATCGCCTTCCGTCCTCCCCTATGCCACTCCACTTGCCTCAACGACCAAGTTTCCGAGTCTTGCAAAACCACGCTCCGCAACGGGCATGAATGAAATGAAGGCAAGTTAATGGCGACGGTGTGCTAATGAGCGAGATGAGACCTGAGCCATGTGACACTGCACAATGCCTTTTTTCTTCAGAATAACTGGAGAAAGTTTGACTTTCCTGCTTCTTTGGACTCATTTCATGCTTCCAACCTTCGAGAAAAAATAATATTGGAAACGTTTAAATCTCTACGGACAGTTGCTAAATAGATGGTTACTATCTACTTACCATTTGATGTATCTAATGTAACCTGACAGCAATAATCCAATTCTAATAAACGATTAATTCTTCAGTGGATTGATTTTCTGGATCCTCAGTTGGCAGTTGAGTCCGCAAACGAAAGCTTTCCATCGATATAATTGATAAGTGCATAATTTGGCATGAACAGGACTGCAACTCAAATAAAATGCACCTCATTTCCGTCAAACTTTTACCAGGGCGGACAGGTTTTCAACGCCGAATGCCTCGATCCTTGATTTTACAGGGCATTTTTTTAACTGTCTAGTTCAGCCCACCAACAATCCTAATTGCCGTTAATTTCAGGAAGGGAGTGTGGGGGGGGGGGTTGAACTCAACCTTGCGACAAAGAGCTTCGTATAAAATGTCAAGGGTATGATTTTTTTACTCGCAACTGATAGGATCATTTATGATCGGTTACGAGAGCGATTGCAAAATCATCGATCAGGAAAACCCGGCAGATTGCCAGCAACGTTCATCATCCAATGGTGGAGGTGGCTCTTGCTGCAGGTGCCAAATATTGAAGGTAAAATACTTGCAGAGAGGCGCAGATAGAGTGATATGTGACTTCCCGCCAAAATATACAATCGGCAGCGTTGAACAGAACCAAAACTTGTGAATGACGACACGTGCTCATTTTTTCTGTGATGAGTGTCATAGATGTGTAGCCCTAGCAAGATCAACGTTACTCCCGATTGTTGAATGCCTCGTGATAAGGCGTTTAAAAAAAACAAAAAGGAATTAGGTGGATACAATGAACAATTAGTAGGTAGTAGAAAATTATAACCATTTAATTTTCAACTAAACCATGCCTCCAATTTCTGCCAGATTTTATAGGGTATATTAAATCAGTTTATGAAAAAATTATAATGTACATCATTTTGGCATCTGCGTGAGAAATCCTCTTCTTGTGCATTCCTATGATGGTGGAATTATTAATATTATCGTTAAAACCAATCGCAATGTACTCGTCACACTTATTTTCCTTTCTCGATGCATCAAGAAGCGCTCAGTAGGGTGAAATAATACCGTCATTAAATGGATTTTGGCTATTTGACGACGTTCATGTGAACGTGGGAAGGAAGTAAAAATATTTCCAAATGTCACTATTTCTTATGAATATAGCCACGTTCGCTAAATTTTGAATTTATCATAATATGAAGAAACGTATTGTACATTATGGGACTTAATCAATGTAATGGAATCCCAGAGAAAGTTATGCATGAACACGAGTAAATTTTCAGTTACCGTAAGATACGCTTGCAAGGTATTTTATCTGTCGACTTAATCTTTAAAATAATAGAATTATTTCCTTAATATCAGAGGCGTGGCAGGGCAAGTGGGTAGAGCTAATCTTCTAACCAGAGGGCCCGGTTCGACGCCTCTGGGCACCCGCAGCTTCGCCCACGCTGTACGATTTTTCGGGTAACAGGGCAACCTGTGAAACCCCAGGTGAAAAGGAACTGCCCCCACCCTGATATTCGAATTTCACTCACCGTTAGGCTTAGTATTGTTGGTGGGCTCTACCCAACTATGAAAACCCATCTTCGGGTTAATTATTGTGGTTTTATCCCCAATCTCGCGCAAGAAACGAGAAATAACACAGTGTGCAGTTATGTGGTGACGGGGGGATGGCCGATTCTTCAACGGGTCGTTTCACACAAAAGTTAACACGCTGAATTAACAGGGGTACCCATAAAATCATCAGCAAGCCCTAGTTACGGCACTAAATCAAGTTCCTATTAAGCGATTTTTGGTCCGAAAAGGAGCATGGAGTGTCGCAGCACGTACACGGGGACAGTTAGAGGGGGAGTGGGGGTTGCGAGTGCGACTTACCGTATGATGAGAACAGGGTCGGGGGGTTCTCAGAATCCTACCATTTTCGCCCCAGGAAGTTTGGATGGCACACCCTGGGTCGCGCTCCTTTTACGTTCACTTAAATTATCGCTTAAAAATATTGGGACTGCGCCCAAACGAACCCCCCTGAGACCTCGGTGGGCATAAGGGCGAGAGTCACAGGGTCATCAATCGATAAATGGGTCACACTCCCACTTTCTCGCATGAAAAAGGTTTCGCGCAAGACGCTCCGCATCCAAATACAAATTCAGATGTTCACGCCGAACCGCAAAGCCATCCCAGACAGAAGGTGGCCAATAAGATTGAACTAATACGTTATGTACGCAAAGAAAATACAATAAATCAATAGTCCAACGACCATTAGCCCATGGTTTATTTTGAGAAAGTAATCAGGGTGGTGATTGCTCCATCCCACGTTCCGAAAATCGTTAAATTTACATTTTAACGTTCGGACATGAACTTATAATGAGTATATTCCTTTAGGGTCACCAATAAATCTCCAAAATCGTAAATTTATTGCCGAATACTACTCCAGCATGGGGAGTTAACAGACTCGGCAAAGTCTAATAAATTCGAATTGGAATCGCATTCTGACCAAATCGTCTGAGCTGCAATCCAACACGCGAGTGCTATGAAAATCTGTACCACGCACTGGAGTTCCTCAAGTGATTAAAAGAAACTCCATCGTGAAAGAGAAGTGAATCATCAGAGAAGAGCCAGCTGGGAGAACCCTCGAAGCTCTCCCGCTCGTGGCCGAAAAACAAAGATATTGGTATGGATAATTGGTGTGCTGGGCTCGGTGAAAAAGGTGCACAATCTGTTGCCCAACGCGCAAATCGACTTGGATTTTCATTCCACATTAAATTCATGCCACAGCTTAGAGAGTGAATTTAACCCTTCGAGAAATAAGATTACCTGAATCAGGCGTAGAAATAGTGGAAATAATTCAGAACCGTGTTGAAAACGAGCTTAGTAATTGTCCACAATTTTTTATTAGACTACGGCTCAACGTGTTTCAACAAACTGGAGCATATTCATGTGCACAACAGACAAAATAGAGACGGATTACTATTTTTTTCAAATCCGACTCCATCGCGTTCAGGTTCCTTTTGCGATGAATCATCCTGGAAGATGACGGCTTCACCGGGATTCCTGTCAGTTCCTTCAGGTACGAAGATCCATTCGGACTGAAACGCCGTGAAACTGTCGTCCAGCGAGATGGGAACCACCCCAAACACCTTAAGGCTATCTGCGAACCACCGCGGAAGCCTTCGCAGCTATAACTAAGTTCGTTTTCACTTCGGAAATCGATGAACAGGGCATTCGATGAATGATAAACTATCAATAAGTAACCCATTAATCAAGTTTAATCTCGAATTAAATAAAAGCGAAGACACCTGTGCATGAATATGTGCCATGTAAGAACTAGTAATCACGCCAAAACTACCGATCACTACGCTCGATGGGTCCCTGACCAGTGAGTTCCTTTTATTGTACGTGCGGCATGAAAATGTGTGTTGGGTAACGCATCCACCGATTGACCCAAAGCAGCTCCATCCTCCTGGGAAAGGGGCTTTATATTCGAACGAGTTTTTCTCGTTAGCTTTGTGGAAGCCGATCAATGACCTCAGCCGTCAGGAGGAGATACAAAACAATGGGAAAATGCCATAAAGGTCACTTAACGCAACCACCGGAACAATAAATTCGGTCCAGGTATTAACATAGTTTTTCAATCCTAAGATTGGTATGCTGCTGCAGACTTCCCCGTCTACTTTCCCCTTCAATTATGTTCCTGACAAATCTATATTCTCATGGTGTTACCAAACCATCTGGTTCTTATTTCCCGTATGGTGCTCCTTATGGTAGTTTCTTCTCCTGCTCTCCTGCATACTTCTTCATTTCTAACTCTATCCGTCATTTTCATCTCCAGCAATCGTCTAAAACACCAGGTTTCTAAGGTTTCTATTCTCTTCTGCTGTGCTTTTACGATGGTCCATGTCTCTGATCCATAGAGGGCCACGCTCCATTCGAATTCTTAGACGTGTGTCTCCCTCTTTTTTAATTTTCTCTTCTTTGAGCTCAGCATCTCTTCATAATAAAGGCCTTCTTGGCTCGAGCTATCCTGCGCTTGATGCCCGTCGAGCTTCTTCCATCCCATGTAATGATGCTTCCAAGGAAGGTGAACGCTCCCACTTGTTATAATTTCTCTCCTCGTAGTTGGACGTCTGACGGTCAAGGTAAACTGACATTAAATAAGGGAAGAAAGTGCGCCCCAAGTGAACCTACTCCACACACATCGCAAAATATCCAGCCACACCGATTTCTCCACAATTTCACCATATAAGTTGAACCAAAATATGTTTCATCATTGCGCGAACGAGAAATGCTCAAATTTATGAGGGTTAATATAATACTGCAATGAAAACACAAATGATATAACGATTAAAACAAGTAAGGGCCAAATTGACACAAACATGCCACGAAACACTACATTTTTAAAATTACTTGATAATGGAACGATGGTGATTTCTTGATTTCCGAGAGATATATTTTTCTTGATTCCTGAGACCACTCTATTGTCAAGGAGAGTTTGCAAGGAGTTGCGGTAGTGGGGGGGGGGGGCAGTTCCCCCCTGGCGGAAATTTTGC
>LYUA01000045.1:772028-782440 GCA_002093875.1 Calopteryx splendens | reverse complement strand
GGGGGGGGGGGGTTATCGGTATTTTAGAAGGAGTTTTCTAATCTCATGGATTTTACATCTAATTATTTATTAATTTTTATATTTGCGATGTCGTTGAAAAATATCTGTGTGTTAAAACTACGCCCATTAACTGATCTTCCAGTGGTGAAATGAGACGAACTAGCCAAGTGTCAGACATTTTTTACCGTTTCAACACGTAATGTCATTTTCAAGTCTTGGATCGCCTTCCTCGAAACTATGATAGGAATAGTGAAAATTGCGTGAAGAGTAACCATGTTTCTCACTTCATCACAGCAAAATTAATATTAAACGTTCTCACACAGAGACGCCTGGCACTTTCACTTTCATTCGAATACGTACTCACACACGTAATTGCACAACAGATATGAATTAACCCGTTTCATTGCATTCAAAACATGTTCAGTTAACCGTTTTATCTTTCCCTCCAATGATTCCATAACTATATCTGAAATATTTGAAGAGAGGCTTCATTTTACGACACAAAAGAATTACGATTCGCTTCGTTAGATCATCTCAGTATTACGAATGAAACCTTTCCACGAGGCATCATTAAACTTTGACACGAACTCTTTTAACTTTTTTTATGACATCCATTAAAGCTCTAATTATCAATAAAATCATAACGGCATCATCCGAATTTCATTTCCACATAGCCATTGATTATACAAAGCAACTGGCGGTTGCTAATCACATGGCTTCAATGTGTAGATGGGATTATTGTCATGCATATATGCAATCTACGCCAAAAATAAATGCCTTAAGCTTACGCGCAAGGACCGCACCTACTCTCTCACTTAAATTGGCGGTAATCGATACGAAATTGATCATAAAATCAATCGTGAGTTAGACCAGCATTCTCCGAACGAGATATATGCGCCCTGCATTACATAAACACAATTATAGGGACTTTTGATTTTACTTGCGAAATTTGGGGTCCACCTGAAACAGAGTGGGTTTACCACAAGTACTGCTATGCCATTAAATCCAATTAAGTAATGCTATGCCACATAAAGCAAAATGTATTCCAATACCAGTGGAGGAGGAAAATGAGGGACTCGATTGCAAAAAAAAATCACTGAGAAAATATTTTTAAGAGAAATTCAGAATTTCCTATAAGTAAGCATTTCACATAACGAAACGTTATTCAAGCATTATAGATGTCATTATAGTTTGTCTCCATGATATCCTATTGTTTACGTTTGATCATGCTCTGCTATCACTCTTCCCTTCTCCTGATAGTATAATCAGGGGTTGGTAACTAGGGAAAGAAAATTAGGCACCAGAAACCTAGGGTACGTATCATAGGTGTCGGTACCTCGGTATTCGTGATCTATTACATCGATACTTATTCGTACCCTAGGCTCCCGATAATTATTGACACTAAAAAAGGTTTTGGGGAATGGTACCTAGGGTAGGAAAAATTAGATACCAACATTTCGGTGCCAGTACGTAGGGTATGAACCATTGTTATTTCCCGATACTTAAAAACCGATTCCAACCTGGTAAAGTCCTTCTATTAGCTGAAATACAGCCTCAGCTCCCAAAAAGTTTTATTCAAGAAACTGAAACTAAATAAAACAAAAAGAAAACAAATAAAAAACGGGCGTAAAAAATACGTGACATACCGGCAATTAGGCAGGGAATTCGTCAGATGCGAGACAAGGGACCACCCAGAAAACTTTGATTGCAGCCCAACGACGAAGCAATGATTTGAACTCGCCTACGCGGGATGCGGGAGGTGAAGGGGGAGCTCTGAATTGGAGGTCAGGGTAGTCCGGGAGGTCAGTGTGCCTCGTTAAGGGAGTATGCGAATTAGGTTCCAATATTGCACTCTTAGCGACTCCAAGGCCATCGCCGGGCATCGTAGTTCATCGTGATTTATAACCTCTCGGACGAGTGCATGCAAATATCTGGACCATACCGAAAGGTTATCGCATTGGTTGCCACCGATACTTGAAAATTAATGATTTACGATTTTCCCCGATATCTACTTCACCTATTACTAGACAAGATTCGATTTTCAATAGGGATGAACATCTCACAGATGGAGATTTTCATCTTGCACAACTAAGAAGGTGGTGGGTTTGGAATTTCAATGGTCCTTAGCAGTAAACTGCCACGATTACGGAGTAGTCGCGTTCTGCTCGCCGTAAAAATATGCTGTTGCATAATTAGACACATGACAAATCTATTACACTTTCTATCATTATGTAACTACTATCTCGACCATCATTTCTTTACTATTTCACTTGTTTAACACAATACATCACATTAGATGAATATCAAAAGGGACTAGTCGAACGAGTTAATTAGACTTTAAAAAGAGTAAGCCCAGTTTTATAACATATCGTTAAACTGAAGGTTAACTTTATAGCATCCGGTTAAACCCATAAATCAATTTTGTAATCACTAGTTAAGTTCAAACCAATCGTTAAAGAGCTAGTTAACCTAATGACGGATTTATTACGGTCAGCACGTTAGTGTTCAATAACGAACAGTCTGACTTGTTTTTTTTTTAATTTGACCTCCGCGTTAAGTCAACTTCCATGTTAACTAACGACTGGATTTAACGAGACATTCTGAAATCGGTCACAGGATAAATTGACTGAGAAAGAGGTTCTACGAAGATTAGGAGGAGAAAGAAGACTAATTAAAATTCAGAAAGGAAGAAGGGATAATCCTATCGGGCGTATTTTGAGACACGATGGCCTGCTGACGCGATGGTTATCGAGGGAAAATTGTATTGGAAGAGCTTCAGAGATCCCGGATGAGGCACATAGAACAAATACTGACAAAAGACAAGCAATAAATATGACGACAGGAAGAGGTTAGCAAATAGAAGGATTGAGTGGGGAGTAAATCAAGCCAATCAGAGGATTGATGACCAGTGATGACTCCCAGAAGTCATAGAATTCCATATACCGAGATGATTTCCCCTGACTTTCCGGGATTTCCGAGAGATTATGAAATATCTTAAGTTTTTGCACTTTCCGCATTTTCCAAGTCGGTATTTCCCTATTGTCCGGGTCCAGAGATACTGTCTCAGGAGATACGACACTAAACTTCACGATACACCAAGAATGACTACATAGATTACTGAAACATTTAAAATAACGTTTTTGTTAATTTGCTTCTGCAGATCCGAGGACTTGCACCGCAGTCCCGTTTTGGTGGGATGCCTCTGCATGGGAATAGGGAGATGGCATCAAATATTGTCAATGGCTGCTCTGGGAGGCATCGCCACGTCATGCTGTCAGTCACGAAGGTCACTCTCATTAATGCCGACGCAGTTAGCTCGGCGGTTATAAAGGCGCTGGGCGGCCGGACCCGGAAGGTCAGTGGTTTGAATCCCCCCTCGGGGGATGGATGCTGCAGTGTCACGTAACTGATTTCTCTAGCGTCGTGCCCGGGGTGAGCAATGAGCTCCACTTTGGACAATCTTCACGACTCGAGTACTTATTAAACCGTTCATTCTCTAGTGATCAGCGGCCGACGGAAGTTGAAGACGATTGGCAGGTATGAGAAATTACAATGATTCATTCGGAAGAATGTGTGGCAGTTTGCAAATTTTTGAGGCGATGCTTAGATTTCACAGCGGATGTGTTGATTTTGCGCTCAGGATAATAATGGAAATTGTCCACGTGATTTACATTTATTCTCATCACCAACTATCGTTTATTATTTTTTAAATTATTTTTTAAGTCTTGCCTTCTTAGACCAGGTGGTGCGAGAAAAAATCCGACCGTCTTTGACTTTTTAATAAATCATTCGCAATGTACACACAAGCAGAGACAAACCCTCGTGTTTTGTAGTGAACGTATAAGTCACAAGATCAAAATGAACACGTTATAACTACCATTAACGTTCGGTTACCATTCCACTAAGTGCATTCTGTTATGTCAGAATTGAAAAAGCTTCAAACCCCTTGAAACTACACATCTCTCTCTATTTCTATGCAGTTATGATAGAGGTTAAATCCCATAGAGACAAACTGGTGAAATTCTAATTTTTCAAGATCAGATTTTACCTATCCACCAAGTAAAGTTTTTGTTTCACAGTGCTTTCCTTGTTTGTAAAAAAATCCCAAAAATAATAGTGCCGAGGAAAAGGTTAGATTATGGAACAGCGTAATTGGAGGTGAGGGTTATGATTAGCACCAATTTTCAGAAATGAATTTACTACGATAAAACATATAAAATATAAATCCTCACTTCCAATAATACTTTTATCACCTTGATCCAAATGTTTGGTTAACATTTTTGAAGAAAAATGCAATAAAAAATAATGTAAAAAAATTTTTACAAATCAAAAGCTACTATAGCAAAAATAGGAAAAAAACTATATGAATACTAACTATATAAATAACTATATAATCGCATGCAATAAAATATGCAACGCTACTTCCATTTGGGAAGGTACTGATTCACAGCGTCTGTGTCAGCAGGTACATACTGATCTGAAAATATTCTACTACCTCCATGAATAAAGATTCCCAGACCTTCCCAGGGCGGACGACCAAGACACACATCGGCCTCGACTGGGGTCAAAGGCAAGCAGGGGTCTGACCCCTGGGGGCGGGGCAAGGAAGGCAAACAGCCACCCAAAGCGGCCACGACAACAGTTGGAGCGAGGAGCCGATGGGAGCATCACGTCGAAAGGGCTCCCACTCAATTCTCGACGATGCTTCGAGGGAGGACGGCGGAATGCAGTGGAGGGCACTCGGGAGGGGTAGGGAATGCCCCTTCCCCTTATCGACGCCCGGGGCGGAGCCCCCACTCGAAGATGAAAGGGGAGGTGCGGGGGAGGGATGGGGGCGAATGGCGAGAGATCGCGGGGTAGAAGGGTGGAGTAGATGGGCGAGAGAGGAGCCGGAAGGTATTGGATGGATGGGAACACCACTTCTGAGAGCGAAATTATTGAGACCTTTGGATCCCCATGAAGATTGGGTCGAGGAACTTAAGGGATGGCGTAGGATCGATGGAAACACCGATTTGGTCGGGCGAAGTTGAGACCTTTGAATCCTCCCGACGATTGGGTCCAGAATCCGGAAGATATAGGATGGCTGGAAACATCGATTTATCAGAACGAAATTGAGACCTTTGGATCCCCTGGATATAGGGGATAGAGAGGAGTCGGAAAGTATTGGATCGATGGAAACAACGATTTGCCCGGGCGAAATTGGGACTTTGGGAAGAGAAACTGGAAAGAAACTGGAAGAAATGAATTGATGGAAGCAAGGCTTAATTCGGACAGAATTAAGACTTCTGGATCCTCAGAGTACCTGATAGAGAGGACGGGATATACCTCACAGATTTATGTACACGCCGCTTCATTGACGCGTTTCTGCATCTTGATGATTGGAGAGAGGGGTCAGAAGATGGTGGATTGACGAAAAAAGAACTTCATTCGAAATGAAAATGGCCTTCGGAACACTTGAGGAATAAAGAGAGGGGTCAGAAGATAGTGAATACTGATATAAATATCACTTTATTCAAGTGAAATTAATTGGGACCTCTCAATCCCTTGAAAACAAAAGTGCTTCATAGGCGGCTCTAGTCAGGCTGCATGTGTGCATTCAATGGTCATGATCTAAGATATTGCAGTTACATCATTTTTCTTGTAACCTCTAACGAAATCAATGATCCTTCTCCATTCCCATTTGCAAATTTTAAAAAATATTAAACTTCACAAGTACCTCCAACTACTTCCCTGCAGTTACATCATTTTTCAGAGGCTACTAAGCTATTTCTTAATCCGCCATAATACAATACTATCCACAACTGCAGCTCAAACTCTACTGTAAGCGCAAAAAAATAAAATAATGTCTCCTAAATAAATCCAAATTCCTCTCCTTTCAATGATATTTAACCATTGCAGTGTGGATCACAAAACGCGTACAGCAGGTATGTTATTCCAGCATGAACTTAATGCATCCCCGAATGCAGTAAGTTCATGCAGGCAATAGGTTGTGTTTAGAACCATGTAAATTGCGGAAAGAGGAGAAGAGGTAATGTAACTTGAAGCCACTGCAACAAGGAGAGATTCCCATGTGATCACGTCGAGCATAATGATTGACCTTCCCCGTAGGAATCGCGAACGATTCACGAAAGACTCTGCGACCGCCTCGCTATCTCATCAAACCTAAATACGTCGCGGGAATCACAGCCAATCGTTTGGTCGTCATTCGTTTTCGCGAACTTATAAATTTGCGGGTAGAATCTTTCTTCCCTTCCATCGTTCATTCAAATTCACTTAATTTTCAAATCCCTTTACTCCAGATTGAAAATTACATGAGCAGTAAAATTAAATCCACAAAACGAAAGTACAAAAACGGAACGCGAGCATAAGACGGTCAAGAAGAGATGTTCCTATAAGCACCACGAAATTTTATCCAAATTCCTCCTAACAATTATGCGAACGATTCAATGAAATCGGCACCTCTACTCCGGAAATTCACCCGAATTCGAACAGAAGCTGGAATTTGAAAATATCTGGAATTTCCCGACATGCCAGCGCGGCCAAATCTATTCGCGCTCACCCTAGGGCATAGACTAGACCTTGTATTTCAGTCGGCGAACCCCCTTTACTACACCGAGATATCCCCAAGGCCGATCGGGAAGGGTTCCCCTCGCTTCTCCAATGATTTCCGGACCCCGAGTCGTTCCAGTTCCCGCTCCGACAGTGGGAGATTGAAATTATGCATGCACGGGAGAGCAAGGTGAGCGAAAAAAAGGGGAGGACGTGTCACTCACGGTTTTAAACCTTGAATGCGCCAAGCAAGTGTTCGGGCCCCTGCGCATTTGGACCTGATCCCTGAATCGAAAAAGATTCAGATTAAGCCGCCAGTTTTGACAACAAAAAAAAAGGTAGCGAACGAACAGAGAGCGTCACGCTTTATAACTGGGAATGCTTGGTTGGGAGTCAATGGAAAGGCGAAGATCGCATGCCTTCTAGCGTTTGAATTCCACTTGGCCGAAGGCTTGATTTGGGGTGGGCTCGACCATCGTCTATCCAAAAACAAAACTTCGGGTTGATTACCCCGCAGATTACCCCAAGTATGGCGCAAGGTTTTTAAGTTCAAATTTTGAGCATTAATTAGGGGGGCCGCGATAGGCTCGAGATCAGTCTAAATTTGAATTCTATTGAACGAAATATAGAACCTGTTCAAACGCTAAAGATCGAATGCTCGTCGTATATTTGTTCCAGTTATCAATATAACAAAGATATGTACGTAATAAATCTGAATTTATCAAACCGAGGTTCAAAAAGAAAAAAATATTGGAAATAAACGGAAAGTGGATTTCCTCAGAGATCCGACCTAACACTCCTTCTGGGTAAAGGATGCCTGGGATGATAATTAATTAATAACTATATTAAGCTGCATAATTTTGAACAGTTGACTCTCTTAATCTTTTAGTTTCAAAATCCTGAACTGAGTTGTTGCAGTCAAAAAGTTTACTATCACGAAAGGACGTGTCAATAAAGATTGCCTATACTCCATAATAACATCGTGATGATGACCATGAGAAATATCTGCAATCGAACGGCGATTTGCATCGACGTCAATTGGGTCCATTATGAAATCAATCCGCCTGGAGATTCCCTCGAACGTAGGCAAGCTAAAAACCTCGGTTGTGCTAAGAAAAAACCAAGAACTTCCAAGGATGAAAAAAAACCTTAACGATTACCGCCATTTATGAGGAGATATAAATCACACATGTTCATGAAGGAAAACATTAACTGCTATTACGCCTGAAATGGAGTCAGCTTTGACTACTGGAATAATTTCCAACACTTAACTAATACTGTCTTCCATCACACAGATCGATGAATCCAAAGGGACCGCAGAGCAGCAATAATTCAATGCGGGAAATAATTTAAATTTTGCATGAAATAGTCATAGCGATTAATCTAGGGAGAAATCGTATGTGGCATACATTTACTGGCTGCCGGCTACAATGAAGAAACTCAAGCAAACGAAAAGGCTAGAAATAGCAGACGTCCTCGATTTGATACTTTTTTAGGGTCCCTCACAGCAAAAGGAACACAATACGGGTAAATAACCAAATTCAATTACCATCTGGTCAGGACTTCCAAGAGTAGGGAGAGGCATAGAAACATCATTAGTTATCGTTTGGTTCCAAGACAGTAATAAACTGTATAAATTACGCTGTGCACATGTAAAAATGGCCCCGCAAAAGGGTAAACAGGAAATTTAGGGAGAACTAAAGAGATCTATTGGTTAGGTACATTTATCAACGTCAATGAGGACTGGCACGAGTGGAAGGATCAATAACTGAAGGCGTCACGTTAGAAATACTAATTAGGAAGGTTACTGGAATCCAACGCGATATCATTCTCATGCTAATAAGATGAGCAAAAAGAGAACCGTGTGTCCTGGGAACTACGGGACAGCCCAATTCGGTGGTGGTATCGCGTGCCCGTCAGCGGAGGGGCCTCATCCGCGATCATCGTCGCACGAAAACCTTCCACGAAAGGGTCACAGGATAAAACCAACGAAAATGAAAGTAAAGGGAGTCTCAATTAATTGGAATGCTAACTTTAACATCAGAGCAAGGTGACAAAATTAACTTTTGGGACGCATCGTGCATTTTCGACAATATCCTGGGCGAAAACGGGGGGGGATGAGAATACTCGGAGAACTCTGAATGAAAAACTTTATTAATTTAAGTTTAAGCATTTAAAAAGAGGGGAGGAAATGATGACAGCGAATCGAATGGTATTCATGAAAAGAAAAGATATAATGTCGCAATGTAGTCTTCGATTTTTAGACAATCAGCGCAGGAGGCAGGTTGGATTGCAAGAGACATGAGACTTTTGAGCGTGGTTTAAGAGTAAGGATAAAATAAGCGGGATGAATCAGACAAATGATAAGCTGTCAGATATGGTTGGAAGAGACCTTGTAGCAGAGAAATTTATTGGGTCAAAGTCTGAAGGAGGCTGGAAAATGAGATGGAGGAGATTTTGAAAGGTAGTGACGTTGAGAGATGTTGAAGGGTGTAACGGAAGGCAGAGCGTTGGGGATTTGGGATAAGGGCGGAAAAGAATAGCCACTGTGGACGGCGTGAAGAAGAATCGAAAAAAAAATTAGGAGATGAAGAAGGATATAGTGCTCGCCAGGAGCCACTACACTGCGCGCAAAGAGCTTTAGAATTCAATGACGACCTGTAACAGTTTTCGGGGACCGTTCCAAGTGTATATCTAACCAGAAGAATACCAAAAAATACACTGAGTGATCCACGCGGAATTTGGCCACCAATATTTGAACAATGATGACTTTATTATAACCTCATTATAATTTCGTGAAGATTGGCAAAAGTTTCACCATGACACGAATCGCACTGATAAAACTTCTATACGTTTTATTTCATATTATTCGTTCATCAATAATTAATGATCGGTTGATTTTTCACACATGCACACGTTAAACGCTACCTTTTCGGCTCCCAGATCCTCTTGACGCAAAACCCTTAAGAAAATTATATGGCATGAGGTGAAGAAGCTGACGTAAAAATGAGGCTCAACTGGACACTTATTAATGTAATTTTAATAAATTTCAAACTGATATAATCATTAAATCAACCGGGTTGGGTTGAAGAACATAGCAATTGACGGACAAATCAATGAAAAACGAAGGTGATAGTACCTATCCCGTTATTATTTCTTTACAATCACGACGAAGAAGTTTTTCACAATGCATGCAACGACAATATTTTGGATTTGAAACGCGCGTTGTGACGGCAGAGAGAAAATTAGTGGATAGCACCACCTGCCTTCGTCATTTATTTTACAAAAATAAACAATTCAATCCCTTTCACGATGAGTGTCGGAGACGCTTGGCCAATTACTCCTCCCGAGGGAGTGTAAGCAGAAGGAGTGTCGCTGATTGACGCAAGTTGGTCGCAGAAGAAGATTCACCCTCTCTCTCTCTTTCCTTCTACCCTTGCGACCTATTATCACCTCCCCACCTCGAGTGCGACGCGTACGCCGCGACCCAAGCGAGACGGTAGTCGGAGCGACGCTTTGGCGACGGGGAAACATGCTCTTGCCTACCACGTACGCGACGAGCGACACTCGCCAGCGCGAGGCGGTGGGAGGGGAGGAGGAGGAGGTCATTTACTCCACCAGGGGACTACACCCGCCTGCAGATTCCCTTCCGAGTTTAACCGTTCGATAAAGATGGTCCGAAGGTTTAATACCGATGGAGCGGCAACAACTAATCGATTGGACCACGCAAGTGGACCCCCAAAAGGACCCTGGAAAGGGGACCGTCTCGACAAAATCACGTTTTCGCCTGCAAACTTTCTACACTCGAGTCGAATTCACCCTTGGAGACTAACGCTGGCACATCCACACACTCGGGGGGGGGG
>LYUA01000045.1:676361-686652 GCA_002093875.1 Calopteryx splendens | reverse complement strand
GGGGGGGGGGGGCGAACAATAAAACCGTTAATTGAGGCAAACCACTCTGCGAGGAATAATTGAAGAATACCATTGGGCTTTGTCGCTGTGGGTCGCTCTTCAAAGAAACGAACGTTTTCGAAGAATTGCCGCAACTTCCTCGAATCCTCAGATTATTTCAAGGGCTACATGGCCAACACAGTCCGTCGCCTATCCCATTATTATTCGAGAAGCGAGGACCGGAGCGCCCTTGTGTCCCCGATGCTTTTTAGATAATTCCATCATTACCGAGGAGATAACGTAATAAAACTCGAGGAATTGTCTCCGAGAAGCTCGCCATGGAGTTTTCGATCAATAAGAGGGGCATATTCGGACTCATAACGTCCTACGTTTCGGTTCGCATATTGGAGAGGGGGGGTCACCTCTGCGCTCGTCGGGTCAGACTCTCGAGGTGACTGCGTTTGTTCACAGTGCTCCTCGTCCACTTAAAGAGCAGCAAACGTTGCATCATTTGAAAGAAGAGATCTATGCGTCCACGGAAACAAAGGAATCATCGAAAAATCGTTTCTCTCTTAAACTGTCAAAATGGCGACATGTCAAGATGTTCAAACAATCTCACCAATTAAGACATTTAATGCCTTGTGAACCAATCAACAGAAGGCAACGAACGAATACTGTGATGAAAGCTCCGACGCCACCTAACCCCCAAAAATGTTTGTAAAAAAGGTTAAAAAACATTATTTATAAAAATATTTCACAAAATTTTAACTTGTCGGCATTATGTAAAACTTCGGGTCCAGCCGCACTTTGAATCGACTTGTATTTGTTTTTAGAATTAATTCTTTTGAAGGTAAACAAATAAAACAAAAAAGAGAGTCCAAAATATAAGGAGCAACCCTTTAGGTTTACGCACAGAAAAGGTTTTTTTCCGGATGGTGCCAGTCATTGTTCTTATGCATCGCAACTCACTTACGATCAATGACCGGGAGACTAGGAAACTATTTTCCACTCTGCAAAACATTAAAACTGTTTCTATACGCTGTATTTTCCCCCAAAGACCTGACACTCTAATAAGACCTATAAACAATGAAAGTAACACTTACTTTGTTCCTCCCTTTGGCTTGCAGTAATTTCAACGGCCCGGACGACAACCGGGCCTTGGAATGAACCGGCCAGGAGTGGTAAAATTCCTCACCAAAAACACCAGCAGATCTGGAAATGACAAGATACATTATGAGTAAACGTAATGAAAAATCAAAACCATAATAAATATTATCTATTGGAGCGCATTATCTCAATTTGGTCGCCATGCTACGCCAAGTTTGGTCATATAGAGATAATGGGTGGGAGTCGAACGACCAAACAGGTAGGTGGTGCATGAGAAGAGGGTCAATGGTTTTAGAGAGGAATAGGGTGGACTAGGGAAGTCATGGCGAACGCGATCGAAGATAATTTCACAGGGAAAGTATTAAAAGACTCTGGAACAGAAGAGCATGATATGAAACAATACGTGATTTGTAGATGCAAAAGAAATTTGCAGCGGCGGGGCAGTGCGGAATGAAAAAGGAAGTAAGTTTCCTATAACCTGGATTCTTTTTTCCAGGGTCTACCAGGAAAGTCAACGGCGTGAAGGGCATGTACGCAATTACATCAATACACTCGAGAACTAATACCCACAGTAATCAGCTCGAATGCTGGTTTGATTTGACAGTCGAGGTTAGGGCATAAAATATTATCTAATAGAGATTAGATAATATTTATTGATGAATCGGTAAATAATTTCTATTTTCGAATCAGCAGCGCAATGAAATCTCTATCATATCAGTCAGACTGATCAGTCAGTCAGACTGATGTCGTAACGACTCAATTCCCCATATCCCCGGAAAAGTATTCCCGGGTGATGCTATCCAAAACCCACCGCGAATAGTAACAAGCTCGAAAAGCTTTTTTTTTAATTTGTTGGCTTCCTTGCCTATTATAAATTTTAACATTAAATGAAGCACAATCAGGCATTAACAACATTAAATAATAATAAAATAAAATTCGTACCATGATATTACTAGTAGTCTCGCTCGCGCATGAACGCGATTCTGACGCTTTATTCCAAACCTCAAAGAGCCTCTCACCCTTCAAGCTCTGTAAACCTCAAAGGCCACAGTAAACCGCAAATGATTGTAATTGTTATGATCGTGGAAACGGATCCCGCGGATAATGAGCACTCATAGAACGACATTTTTGCTGGGACTTCAACTGGAATGGATTTGTTCACACATCACACGTCGGGCTAGACAGAGACATAGACGTATAAGTACTCGTAAATTCTTCAAGTGAATAAGCACACATCAAATTTCCTACCTTCTGGATTCCAAAACGCACGGAATATTTGACAACCTTGAGTCCCTAGCAGTCGCATCAATGTTACGAGACACAACTGACGACCTTCGTCGCCTTGATCCACCGTTATCCCCTGCCTTTTTAAGCCTCGCTTTATGCCAGAAGGGGCGTCGTCCACAAAGCGGTCGACACTCGACCGGTAAAAGAACGGTCCTCCATCTCTTCATGGTCACTCCCATACGTCACTCTCTCACACTACCCAGTGCGGCAATGACAGTGAAACAATCTCCGATCCTCTTATCACGGGACTTGTGCCACGGAAATACGGGGGAGAGGGGGGGGGGGAGAAACGATCGGTCTCTACGAGAGGAATATTCCTCGATTATTTATGCTGCGTTACTTACTCACCCAATATCCCCTGCTTCCACTTTTCCTACATTCTTTGAATTTCTCCCGACAACCTTCTCCCCTTCAAGCCTCCGTTTTCCCTTCCGTCCATTTCACTTTTTCCATTCTTCGCCGCACCCACATACTCATTGATAGGCCAACTGCTTTTTTCTCTCAAATACTGATTCCGATGAACATTTAAATAAAAAAAAAATTTTTTTTTAATTTCTCGGAAACGTGGCAACACCCAAGATGCTGGTCACTTCAAGGCGAGTTAGATGTTCAGAGAGGGCCTTGTGACTTGGTGCCCTTGGAACCACTTGCCAACCAAAAACGCAACTTCCGACTTCGAATGGACTGTGAACCAAGTGGAGGCTTCGGCGCAGGACGAAAGAGGATTCATATTTCCTAAGGGTGACATCAGACAAATACCGATGGCACGCATTGCAGCCAAATTATCCAACATGCCTGCACGAAGGGAATAATCCCGCTTGATACCAAAATGCGAGGCCACGACGAGAGGGAAGCCAACTGCCGCATCGGCAAACATAGTTAATGGACTTTCTTCCACTCTCAACTATCGCTCCCAGTAGAATAAAAACACATAAGAAGCTGCTATGCACAAAACAAAAATACCATTTTCCGCGAAGCATTTACCGAATCACAACACATGAATTAATATTGTGGCTTTGATATATTTCGCATTGCCAACTGCACTCCAATCATTTAACAACCCATGTTTTTTATCAATCATCAACTTTCGTAAATAAATGGTGTCGCATGATTTTTATCCGAATGAAACCATATTTTAATGTATTTTATCTTTTAAAATGCATACCTATTCCACTGACCATCTTGCTTACAATAAAAATAGCTCCGATGCTCACCTTCGATTCGATTACACCCACATTTTTGGGATATTCAGTACCTATAGACTATATTTTTTTGATCATTGAATTAAATACGGATGACGACACAATATTTCACCGGAGTGAGATATTTCTCAACACAACGAGGAAGAAAAAGAAGAAACCACAGTTTTCATTGTCAACTCGTTCATTATAATATAAACAACGCGTTTCAACGTCTGGGCGTCACCATCATATCGAAGTTTGACCACAGCTGAAAACAATTTGACGATAGTTGAGAGGGGTTTGCCTGACGATGACGTCTGGACGTCGAAACGGACGACGTGAACATGATAATGAACTAGAGTGGACAGCATAAACTGCGTTTCCTTCGTTTTATTTAGTGCTGTTCCACTAAGTCCTGCCCAATACTGTTTGTATCTTTTAATCATTTTACGCCATAACACATGACGTCCGTAGAACGAAAATTATTCGCAGACGATAGTTTAGGGGATGAAAGCAACTAATATTGTGAAAAATTCTCATTTGCCAGTTCACACACGTCACAAATTGGAACAAAGTTAGCAGGCTCTCGGCGCACCCGTCTGTTTGACTTCTCATTAAACCTAATAACTTTGAGAGATTCCCGGAATCTACTTCGGCTCTTCTTAGCAGCATATGGCGCAGTACGACAAACCGCAGCAAATGACAAAAATATGGCGAGTCGACGTAATGACTGCTTGCATATTCCTGAATAAAACATATCTTATATATTTTTCGGCGCACACAGTATTTAGAGAATTTTCAAGTGGCCCTATGCCACTTATGCTTCGGTCATTATTTTCTATAAATTACCGCAAAAACGCATACCACAGTAGTTTAAAAAAAACTGCCTAGTCTTCTAAATTTCGTCCCCCCGTCGACTTCATTTTACTTTGTTGCCTTAAAACAATATTTTTTTAAACCTCAAAGTGACGAAAAAAGACGAAATGCGCGTTTTTTCAACTTTCCGGCGATCAAATATTTAAAAAAAACATTTGCCTCCATGATATTTTCATCGTAGACAAAAGAAAATACGACCTGACTGATATCGATACCTTCTAGAGGTATCGATGCGTCCCCATTATCTCTATCACTGCCCTCTTTTCATAATTTTTCTGTGGACTTCAAAGCACTCTATGTGAATATTTTTTTCCAAAAAACGCCGAATGGGAACAAAATCAGCATAGCAGGGTTCGAAGCACCTTATTTCGAAGTTCTTTTGGTTTGTTCTTCCGAATCACGCCAAAAAACATTATTAGGGTACCCTGCCGGCGAGGCTAGGAGTATTGAAGCACTGGAAGGCGGCATAAGGAGAGACCACCTGGCCCGTCGACGTGAATCTCCTTTTTGTTTCGACCGCTTTAGGTGGTTTCCCCTCGTTAAAAAGTAATTAAGTCGAACTTAACGTTGATAATGTAGGCAATGAATTAGAGCATATGTATTTGGGGCTTTCAGAATTTGCTTAACTTCTTTTTCTACAACCAAGACTCCATGGCAGCCCAGCGGGTAGAGCGCTGGAGTACTTACCCGAGGGTCCGGGTTCGATTCCGGATGATGGTACTCTGGGCACCCTCAGCAACGCTCAAGCTAAATGATTTTTTTTGGGTACCAGGTTTTCCTGAGAAACCGCAGTCAGCAAAGGGAAAGGAACTGCTGACCCATCCTCCCCTACACCGATAAAGAGTGGATTTCAAACTCCAAGCCTGGGTTTAGAAAGAGGTGAAAGGAGCTCAGCCCTTGCCCACCAAACCAAACTTCGGGCTGACCACTGTGTCGGTTTCCATGGCGACGGTTGCCACAGAAACACACTATACAAGTCCACTAAAGTTTTCAATCATACACTACTAAGTTGCATCTTACGATTTCATATATTTTTCAATGTCCGGCGTCCTGAAAATCTACACCACCATCTTCTGAGGCAGAATGCTAGGCTATCGTGCGCAGGCAGTTGAATGCTGACACCTAAACGCAATATGAATTTCCGCCTGGCTTTCTCCGGCGATGGAAAGCGCTGCAAGTTTTCTGAAAGCGACGGATTTCCTTTAAAGTTTAGAGGGAAATTAATGCGGTATCAAAGGTATGCGGCTGTAATTATCACCTTTTACCACAAACAACAAACTAAGCAGCTTTCTACTCATCCGCAAGACTGATTTTCCGCATACAAACACGGCACATTCAGACGACGCACAGGCAATCACGGTCGTTGGCTTACGCATTTAATTTAGCATCTAAAAAGAAGGGGGGTTGGTTCCGGAAATGGGGAGGGGGTTTCATACAGAAAAAATGTGACTTCCGACAGAAATATTTCAGGATTTATCAAGATCAAGAAAATAGTTGTAGTGAAATGTGACGTGGGTACTTCACAGTCCCATTACTCCGCTAAAAACAATGCAGTTTTGGTCTTTGACATTGGTTTCTTAAGTTCGAGATTGCCCTTGTTGGAAATTCTTACTCCAGCCAGGACGATCACCAACACGTTAGCCCTAGGTGAAAGAAGACCCATGAAGGCAGGAATCGAGCCCGCGACCTCTGGACTCGAGGACGTCATTCCGCAACCACCGAAGCCGAAAAGCATAAAAATAAAATATCGCCCAAATCGTCAATATCAAATCGTCACTATATCGTCCATTAGCTACGTCGAGCATTAAGTATATCGACAATATGGCCCATATCGTCATATCGAAAATATCGTTATCATCATTCCGATGTGGTCTGCACGATATTTTTTCTAAGCTTTGCGACAATCCTATCTTTTTAATGGTATTAATAATCAATTCCCAATAATTTTCTATTGGACAGGAACATACATATAATGTAACCGAAATGAAGATAAGCGTTCTATACGAACGACGTCTTATCCCAGAATGCTCCCGCATGTACGTAGTATTAATTCCACGAGGAACTGATATAATTCTTCTCTGAATAATTACCTTCTTAATTGCCCCCACAATATTTTTCTGAGCTTCACGGCTTCCGGGAAAATAAAGAAATATTTTTACTTGAGTAAGCCATCATAATTATAAAATACGTACTATTTCATTCACAGAGTTTTATATATTTGTAAACAGAAAAATATTCAATTGATCAATAAAAAAATAAGCCGAGCGTATTTTCACGTTATCATATATCTTGCATCTTGAATCATCGCTTAGACGACGCATTATTTCATAGTGAATAGCGACGAATTAAGGCATCGTCGGAATTAATTAACAATTCGGTTTAACGAAAATCTGAAACGGAAGAAATAAGTTTCTTCCTATAAAAAATACCATCCACAACGGTCAATCAATTTTAGCACACTTGAGGGATATATTTAATAGCGTGTGTCGAATGAAGACGAAAATTGACGTATTATGGCAAACTATTAGGCCGGTCGCACACTAACGAATTGCCAGCGAGGCGGGACGGGGCGGGTCGGGACACCCGCACGACGTTTTTCTCGTGCACTAGCGATTTAAACGTGGTGGATAAAGACCTATAACGTGGGGGAAACCAACGATACTTATTGGTTGTTAGGAACAGTCCAAAATCTTCCTTTAATAGGTAGATAACGTACGATGGTGTTCTAGGGTACTCACCCTCCTTTAATACTTAAAATAAATGAACTCATGTGCATCGCAATTGCATTTGAAGCACCACAACATCGTACGGTTGAGGGAGAGGGGGCAAGAAAAGGCACCCAAACGTTATGAAATAAATGCAAACTTTACCGATCAACTTTAAGGCAAAGAATGCAGTTGCCTGAGAATATAAAAACCTTCTTCTTGAGTTCAATCACAGAAGAATTAGCGATTCGTCTTCAAGGATGAGAAACAGTACTTTAAAACATATTAACTCCCAATATAGAAGAGAAGATATATAACTGCCGACGACAGTTGATAATAAAACCACCAAAACACAGTGAAAGAAAGTATTGAAACTTTGACCATGGTGGATTCTCTGCCTCTTCCAAATTAAATGCCATTAAAATAATCCAATCGCCGTCCAACGCTGTCTTTTTTTCACGTTGATTCCCTGAATGCGAGCGCTCGACATGAAAAACGCAAGATAATTCAGCCTGTTGACAGGAATTATTTGTGAAGGTTATAATCGACTGGCGAAGGTCAAGGCGAAGAGTAAAGGCGCTGAAATACATGGAAGCTCGGACGGATCGGAACAAAATGTACCCCTCCCTCCCGACCAAATCATCTTGCATCTGAGAAACAATGAAAAATCATTTACAAGGAAAACACATCAATTAGCAGCTAATGAATAAAAGGTAGCATCTTTTTATAACACAGTTTACGAAATTCGCTCAATCTAATATGGAATTAAACTATCCAAATTGTAAGCGTTTGATAATCTTTCCGCAGTCGAACATAAATGGAATTGTACGAAGCAAGAACGGCTAATTTCCAAAAAAGAAGCACTTGACTGAATGAAGTCTTCCAATTTGCATACCAGCGATGCGCCAAACACGAGAAACAAACCAGGACATTTGGAATGGTAATCCCATAAGCTAACACCAACTAGATCACTTAGGAGTGCGAAAATCCAGTCGACCATCAATTAGCCCAAGAACTTCAGTTTAAAAAAAAAACTAAAATGTGCAATGAGTTAGACCAACATCGTAGAGGGCGCTCGTTATAGGGGAGCGTGAATTCAATGCTTATCATCACATGGAAAGAGGTCTTGCATTACCTTGCGTCACCATTGCCATCAACTTTCTCTCTCGAGGTCGCCATATCGTCTTATTTTGCTCAGGATTAAACGCGATGAAATTACTTCCTGTCGACCAAAAGCACGCCGCAAGTCATTCAAGTACGGTCTGCCCTTGCAGTGGGCATTCCGAGGGATAATCATTACACAAAAAAAATACCACAAGTAAAAAAATCAAGTTTGACACGTTAATGGCACCTAAAAATTTAGCTCACATTTTCAAACCGCAACCGGTTATTAATCAGATTTCCTCAAAAAAAAACATCCATTGCATGCGCTACGTTGAAATTTTCACTTCTATCACACACTATCTCGAATCAGTAGCGTGTTATTGACGGGAATATTTAGCTGTAAATACAAAATCCTAGCGTTACTGGCCACTTTGCTTAGCATAGTCCGACTTTCACGCGGTGATCAGAAAGTCACGAAAACTTAAAAGACGGCCGCACGTGGACTTGCGAATACAACGCGATAAAGATGGTTGGTAGTGAAATCAGTTCGACAAATAAACGAGAGATTAAGGCCTTTTTTCCGATCATTATTCGCACCGGATTACCAGGACGTTTATGAATAAAAATATTTCATCAGTAACAATCATGTTTTATCAATAAACGCATCCGAAGGTCATCGAGAAAAGAGGTCGAAGACGACGACGAACTTACAATTAATACGGAGTGAATGCAGACTATGAGGAGGACCATCACGACTGGATCCATTTCTTCCCTCAATTTGCTAAATCGATCCATAGACGACGAATTTGAACTTTCGCAATCGCGTTAGGAAATTATGGAAGAAAAGGATGCATTAGGTCGCATTGGAACACTGAATTCTAATCCTTTTATCACAGGAAACACCATCTTAAGTCGAATTAGCTAACCTTACAGTCAGACGTCGTCTTTCCTAGCTTAAAGCGTGTTTCAATAAAGCAGCTACCCTTAACTTTGTCCTCAGATAAATTAACTCCATTAATCCCAACTGGAAATTAAATTAAGGAACATAATTTTCGCTGAGTTCCCTTTTAGAACCCACATAAAACCAGGCGCGACGGAGTGATATAAAGAAGTAATATTAATTCCACACCATCATTTTTGTCCATTATAAATTTAGCCAATTATAATTAATAGTCATTTCCTGGTAATCAACTACCGAAAGGCCAGTGGGGAAAAGGGGAGCATGGGTGAAAGAATTAGTTTTGCTGTTTCTTAACTAAATACGCAATTTCCATATTCAAGTGATACTTTTGGCCATGGGTGTTCTGCATTAAAACCTGTACAAATGTCCTAATTAGATGATAAAAATTGGTAATTGCTAGCAAGCCACCAGAGATGGTGAAATCCTTCACCTACCCCGGCAGCTGCAATAACATGAAATGGCAGTAGCTCGACATCAGCAAATATTACCTCATGCTCAGGAGGCGCTCATGGAGAAGAGCAACTATTATATTCAAATACAATGCGATTACAAACAAGGCATAAAGATGTATAGTGTAGCAGAGCGTAAGAGGAAATATATATATGGAGAACTTTAAGGCAAACTAGAACCAGATGGAGTAGGCAAATCTTGTAGTACAATGGATTATAAAAGAAGGGAAAATTTAAGGGAAGGTTCCGCGAGGAAGACCAATGGAAAAAATACATAGGCCTAGTAAAGAAGGGCATAAAGGAGAAGAGTTATCAGGGCGTCAGGGAATTAACCATGAATAGAGAAGAATGGAGTGTTGTAGTCAACCCATCTTAAGTTTGAAACACTGGTTACAATAGCGAAAAATGAAACAATGAATGTGTCATATACTCGTTGACAGTTAATTACTGCCAAAAATATTACTGATATTCATAATAAAACGACTCCATTCGTCGGGCTAACCAAAAATGGCCGCGACACTTTAATACTACACATAGCTAACAGCATTCTCGAATTCTATGATGGCGGGATGAAATGTTTCATTATACGCTATACGAGGGTTGTCCGTAAATTAAAGTCTCCAACGAGCTACCGTTGCGACG
>LYUA01000045.1:664717-674838 GCA_002093875.1 Calopteryx splendens | reverse complement strand
GTTTAAGCTTTCAGGATCTGTACTTGGTTTTGAAATAAAATGATGTTTACCATGTGAAAAAAAATTGGAGACCTTAATTTACGGACAACCCTCGTATATTTTATCATTAGTATACATTTTTATGATGATAGATAAAGGCATTGTTCAAACATTTTTTTACGTTAGTCAATCTCAAAAACTTATTTACGATAATTATGAGTAATTAGGCGAGGGACAAGCAAGTAACGAAAGAAAGTGGATTGGATGCACTGGCAAGAGACAAGCGAGAAAGAAGTATACGGTTCGGCCATTCAGAGAGAATGGATGAGATCCAAATCCATCAAGCAGATTTATGGGGGAAGAGTAAATAGCTCAAGAGGAAGGGGAAGACCGAGAAAGTTACAAGTGAATGTGTTCGATGGGACTTTATAAAATTTATATAAAATATGGAATTTATAAAAGGAGGATAAATCTCCTGAAACGACTAAATATAAGGCTTTTTCCACTTCGCTTATTACGAAAGGGTCACGGCGTGGAGGGTATACATATGAAGGTAGGTATATATCATTAATTAACCAACGAAATTCGAAGTTAAGAGTTACGCGGTTGAGGCAAGAAGCTCATTGACGTTGGGTACACCTTATTCGTGGTAAATTGCTGAACAAAATCAACGGCGGGTCCCTGCTACGCTTAAGTCGTCACCGACCGACGAGAAGCGGGCCCTAAAAACCTGTGTGCGAGGGGCGGCGCCGAGGGTGAGGAAGGGGAGAGGGACAGGGGGGCGAAGGCTTGCATTCTTCCCAGCCGAGGAATTCGGGCGACCGACGCGAGTCGCTCTTGCCACTTGCCGACGCCAGTCTTGAGGTCAATGCCAGAGGGATGCAGGGCCTTCCGGTCTACCGAGCACGGCGGACCGTAAAAAACCACCCCACCCTACTCCTAGCATAGAAAAAGACGAAAAGGAAGGCAGAGCGAGTGGAAGTGGGGAGCGATTGCGGACGGACCACACGGATAAACGCGAACGCAGGGAGCATCTTCACTTTCGATCGAAGGGTTCGCCGTCGATGCCGACCGGACGAGCATTGTTTTGCTCATCGCGCTTGATGTATTCAACTGTTTCTGATAAGGCACGAATGACATTCTTCCATTAAAAAAACCGTCGTCATCACCTCATAAATAATTCCACGGTATTAAACACCAATGCCCGGTACGTTCACTACCACAGTAACTCACCCATGGGTTGATTTAATAGAAAAGGGTAAAGCTCAACTTGTACTAGTCACAACGAAATTTGAAATTCACACTTTTGGGGTAGACATTTAGGGTAAAGTTCAGGGTAGGTGGGACCTAACAACGGATTTAACTTTTTGTTGAAGGCATTCCGACCAAGTCAAAGTATCCTATTGGTAAAGCTCAGATTAAAATGAGAAAAGAGAAAGGAAATTGATATTAAATCACTTTTTTAATTACATGATGTACTTCATTTACGTTCTTTTATTCGTCAGTGTAAGCTACGGGAAATTTTTTGTTAATAGTGCCATGAGTTTCAAGGCCACTCTTAGTTATACCGACGAATTTCATTGTCATCTTGTGATCATAAGCAATATTTTTGACGAACCTCAATTGAGAGCAAAAGCGTGTTTAAATAGAAATACCTAAATATAGAAATTACCTAGGAGCAACAACGGTTTTTACTATAAACTAAGCTGTAATTCATGTGAGCAACTACCGCAGTTAACTTTAAGTGATGATAGGACCTCGTTGGTTGTGTGAAACACACATTAAAGGTGATGAGTGGAGCCAGATCCTTTCCCTGTACCGCCGGCAATTTCCCAGGAAGATCTGGTACCCGTAAAATCACAGAGCTTGGGTGAAGCTGGGGTATCCAGAGACTTCATCCGGATTTGAAACCCGGACATACGGGTCAGCAGTTGACTGCTCTACCAACTAGGCTACTACGCTACCGTCATACGTTGACTAGTACACGAATTGAACGCTCGAAATTGAAGGCTTTGCTCCAGCACACTTTACAAGAAAAATGTATCCCTTGAACGGATTAAATAATAGAGTTTTAGGTACCAAACTAAGTTATATATGTGCTACAACGTTTCATAATGAAATTTAGCGCATGAGGTTAGTCGGATGCATGAGAACGTTTTGCATATTCAGCCATCTCAATATTAAAAACAATAATGAATGCAATGCCATAAAAGTGATTCCCATCATGCATTGGCAAAGTTTTTTAAAAATTCAATAGAAGATTTTCCCTTTGATACATTGAGCACTCTTAAATTAAACTCATTGTCCCAGAGAAAAGCAAACAAGAACATAAGAGGAAACATCCGAGTACGGTTAGAAATTGTCTCCTAAAAGAATAATGAGGACTTATGAAATCCAAGTACGAATCCCAAGTCCTGGTGACTTATCAGTAAGCATTTTGAAAATAAAAACACCGAGCGAGACTACGTATGAAGACACAAGCGCTGAGGGGAAGGAAGAAACATAATGCATGTGGCATAAGAAACGTGGCTAGCGAATATGAAATTAAATTTCCATTCCTTGGCGGCTTTAAAGCTGATTTTTGATAAAAACAACTGCCATCAACACGCCGTTTTCAATGCGGAATCTCGGGTTAAAGGGTGGTGGCACCAGTCATCAAGTCAAGTCCCCCCCTCGCCCCTCACGCTGGAGAAGAGCGAAAAACGTTTACTTCATTTTCCCATCAAACGAACACTCCACGAAAAACCACGAGATTCCCTTTCAATCTACGGCAAAAAAAACGAAATCGTGGACGCCCCATCATCAATCTGCATGCAGCTTCGTCTAACCTGGTGCCTCTCCTCAACTGTCACGTTGAGGATAGGCCGTGCACGGCCGTCGAAGTAAAAACGGCAGTACCCGTGAGGCACGAACACAGGAATATGCAACACCGCGACCTTTAATAGGGAAACGTTCCTGTTTTCCGCTAAAATTAGCCAGGCACTTAGGATATCCGCACGTGATAAGCACCCAGTTCACCTCGCGGGGTAGAAAAAAAACGAAATTCTAAATTTTTCTCCTTTTCATTTTTGGTCGCCCCGAACCCGGCACACTCTGATTCACCCACTTGCTTGCAGAGGCCCAACCTTCCATTCGTCGTGTGAAAATCCCTGCTCCTGAAACGAACGCGACGAGTGATACTTGACCCTCGAAACACGTCGGAGACGCTGCAAAACGCCGAATACGACCGCATGGAATCTCCCCGGGCGAGGCAAGTGAAGCGTAAATCAACGAATCTCAAGGAGGTTAAAGGATTCCGAAGATGGGAACACACAAACGAAACACTACCTACTTCTTTCTTCTTCGTCTTCATAATATTCCTCAGCCCGTTCCAACGATCCTTATCCTTCGGAATCTGTGGTCCACCATTCCTTCTAACTTATTTATGGTCTTCCCCGTGTTCTCTTACTGATTGTACCCCTCTTGCCGTTTTAACCCATTTCGCTTACTCTAACCTGTTGATGTGCTTGTTCCACATCTTTCTCCTCTTTCTGGTCGAATATTGACCAAAATAAATAGGCCAGCAAATTAAAACAACGCACAACTTATTGCAACAATAATTTCATCAAGGTCATTCTTATCCAGTCCCTCGTCCTAGTGTGAGTTTATACGGAAAGTGTGCGGAAATTAGCCTAGTACAAATCTTTCGACTACCCCGGGATACGAATCTGAATGCGCCCAATATCCACCATATGTGGTAATCAGATGCAAAAAAAAAGACACCATAGCTCAACACTCAAGGTAAATTTCCGCTGAGATTTATGGGAATATCATCTTCCCGGATACGAAGCACCTGTAGCACCTTTAGCAAATAAAGCTTGTTAAACCACAAGCGCAATTAAGGGGTCAGCACTCAATTCCCGGTCTAGTACTGATTTTTTTACAGGAAATAGTATGAAGTGCAAATCAATAGACAGTTGAATCGAGGAATGAGAACAAATGAAAGCAATCTCAAAATTGAGACTTGAAAAACGGATTAGAATGACGTCCATTGGGAAGGGAAGCCATCAATGCACCCCGTTATTAATATTCCTTAATAAGGCCAACTGAGAAGGAGGTCATTATTGCACAAAGGGATAAAAACATCCAACTCATTTGAAGATACACATCTATTGCTGGTCACGAAACACAGTGAACCATCGAGGTAAGTTCATGGCGGCGTTTAAAGAGAACCAGAAGCATCGTGCTAGTTATTCGGACAGCCAAAAACGCAGCCTAGCAATTGTCCTACTTGTACTCGTAAATAAAGCACTCCACTAAGACGCAAAATCTCTAACAAATTATTAGCAATTAAAAATTATAAGACCGGCGATCGACGATCACGCATTTACGAGGATATGATATCGGAATAAGGAAAGGGATAGGAACACATGCCAAAAAACACAAGATAGTGCGGAAGGCGGAAGGATTCGGATTCCCAAAAGAAAAAAGTAAACTTTAGTTGAACCAGGGCCATCTTTAGTTGAATCCGGGTCAAAAGCCTTGCTGGTCTCTCTCTAAAAAATACCATCGTATTTACCTATGTGCGGAACCTTATAAATATGGCACTGAGTCCCAAGGACTTGGACTCATTTCGATGGGCCACAGTTCGGCAGTCCTGTCGGTATCTTCAGATCCGAAGTCCTTATGTCACAGGTTAATCGAATCCATGAAACACCAGTCCACCACTGAAAATTGAACTACACGTGGTAGAAGCATTTATTAATTGAACCGTGTTCGGCGTGACGTGTTGGAACAGCAATGCGTAAAGAAACCACTGCTATTTTATTATCACCAAAGGTATTTTAGGTAGGTTTTTGACGTTCCCTAAAACACCACCTATAACTATATATGTTTCGCGTGAACCACTTATTGCTCGCACCATTGTTACACTCTTCAATGCTTCGTAATTTCTATCCGCCTTCAAGCAGTCTAAATATTTTATTCTCTTCCATCCTCTTCCCCGTCTGCCAAACATTCTCCCTTCTATTACTGCCTTCAACATCTCACTCCACCTCTCAATATTTCCTCCACCCATTTATTCAGCCTTCTTCGTATCCCACCCAGCATATTTCTCTCTTCTCCCACCACATTTCAGACGTCGTCCTTAGTCTTCCTTTAAGGCCAACTTATTCTCTCCATTCAATAGCGTCCATGTTGATTTCATGGGAAAATAATTGCAGTAGTTTCCCGAAACCCTCCTCAATATAATTTTCAAAGTGGCAACATCACTTAAATGGCCACACCCCACTGGGATCGGAAGCCTTCGCAGCCGGCTCCCTGAAGAACAGACGCTGCGTGGACTACATTTCGCCTGGCTCCTACCCTTCGGCCTATCTGGCACGAGCCTCCAAGATCAATAACAATTGTCATTACTCCCGCCAGCAGAGCTCTAGGGGTCATCGGTACACACAAGCCTTGCCACCTCTTCAAGGTTGTAGTCCACGGGTAGTTTATTGTACTATATATTAAATATTACGATACGATACATTTATACATAATAAACAAGTGGACGGTACTCACTGTGGTTTATTCATCTACATGCACACTGATTTAGATGAGAGTTAAACCTATCCCAACCCTCAAACGCGAGAATTTACAATTCGATCCGAACCACTCCGGACGGCGCAAGTCATCGGATACCACGAAATAGGAGTCGGCGAGGATGGCAAACAGTGCATGACTGAAACGTGCCGCCGTGATGAGCGTGGCCGCCGATCGTCGACGCCAAGTGCCTTGAACCCCGCTTCTCCCACGACACTTCTCTCCCACCGCCACAGGTGAGCGCTTGAGAACGTTTTGGAAGGGATTCAATTGGTATTTTATCTGAGTCTAAGGCAGGCCTCAAACATTCTATTACCACGGGGACAGTGTTAGTGACGGTCTGAATATGAACACCGTCAGTAAGAAAGAGTATTATCGACGACAAATGACTGATATCGACCACCGGTATTTTGCGAGTAACGTGGATGGCTGACAGCAGAACTGACAGTGTGCAGCACAGACTGACTGACAGCACTGAAAATTCAATTCCCACTTAACGAGAATCCAGACCTGTGATCCCATAAAGGAGCATTATTTAAAGAGTAGTAGAGAGCGGGGATGGTTTACTTTAGTGGCACGTGCCACGGGCCCCACGCTGATTAAGTTGTGATCTTCCCCTATTTTTTATCGACTCGATGAAAATTAATTGCGTTGATAAGCAGACATTTTATTCGTTTAAAGATTTTAACGTAACACATTAGCAATTTTTGTTGAAGAATGTGATAGAGGGTAGAATATTGGGTAGGCGAGGTGGAGGGAGGAATTGATTAGGCATGCTGGAAGGAATGAAGGGTGGAAGAAAGTATGCGGAAATGAAGAAAGGGTTACTGTAGAGGATATCCATCAGAAACCTACTTTAACCGGCAGGATACCATTAATAATAACTAGAAAGTTGTTTCGCCATCATCATTTACTACAAGTAACTGACTAGCCATCCACGGGATTAGTTATTCTGCGAATTACTGACATGGATAAAATTTTATGAGGCATTATTGCTCTTTCCTTCATGTGTGTAGAATTTTCGATTTCAATGATAACACGAAGCAGGGATGAGGCCCCACAGTTTCGCAGTGCCACGGGGTCAGCGAGTCCTTTAACCAAGCCTGACGGAGTCTTTTTCAAACAAATCTTTTGGTCTCGGTCTTGCGGCTACGTTCGAATACGAATCTGCTGCTTACACGTAGGAAACTGGGATCCTGATAAACTCAAGTTCGGTTGATAAAACCAAGTTTTCCAGGGTCCCAAGAATCCGTGATTACACAAAACCCGTGCCTTTAACTAAATGGAATTCAAAGCTGCGACCTTAGGGCAAGCGGGAGGGCACTTTACTGGATAAATTACGTGCCGACATATGATGTAAAAACTTTTAGTGCCAATCCTATTTGATTACAAATTTGTAGAAGAGGAGATAAGTTGACTACACTTGATACCCGATTCCTTAACCCATCGCTTCCTTTAAAATGGCAATTGCAATCACCACGCGAATCGGTCCGAAAATTGCTCAGATCGGTGAGCGTCAGGAGTTCAACCCGAACTCAGGCGTGAGGCGACTAAAATTCGCACTTCTTGGATTAGATAGGTTGTTCATAATGCGAAAGCTAATAAACATAACCATATATGCCGTTTTCTGTCTAAAAGTTCTGAACCTTCTTCTAGAAGTTGTGTACTTACTTTGGTCTGCCTGGATGAATACATATATTTGGACAGCAGAAAATGAATGAGTGAAGACAATAGTGCTAGTAGCGAAAACACTGGCACTGGGGGTATATTAAAACTGACAACGCAAGATGGACAGCACAACACTCAACTAATTGGATGAGGTTCACATACGTAATACAATAAGATTCGAATCTGGGAAAAATTGGAGCACTCGATTATTAAAATACCAGTCGAAAAAATCTTCAAAAAGACTGGATTTAAATCAAAGAAAACCGTTAGGGAATTCCCTATATATCTTGAAATCAACCTATCTCCGCTACGAAAACATCTAAATACATTTTCAAAATTTTTAACAAGATTTTTAATCATGGGAATGATTTGCGAATTTTCTGAATCCGATCGTATGAAGAAAAGCGCAGAAGAAAGATAAACTACTTCCTTTCTAAGTTCAAATTTTCCTTCATTTTTAAGTAAAAAATTATTGCCTCAAATAATTCGAATGTTTCGCACAATCGCAGACTTCGAATGAGTAGAATCTATAGGAATTAAGAATTCTACGGATTAAAATGCCATATTCGTAGATGATTTTCACCTCGAATATTTGGTGATCAACAATTCCAAAACTAATACAGTACTTGGGACAGGAGCAGAAAACATCGCGATAATTATTAATAATTTTCCGGTTTGGCTCCCAAATATTTTGACAATCATCTGCAATTCTAATTTTTGCACTGCAACCGTAAGCGAATGATATTGAACGCAAGGTTCAACATGGAAGTCTATGGGAAAAAAAAAACAAAAAAATCTTCGCACGCGGGAGAGTAGTTGAAGACCGATGTGTTACGACGAGAGAGGCATTCGATCGAGTGGACTCTCTCACCTATCTCGCAAGAAGCATTGCACGGGGTGGAAGAAGCTCGAAAGTCATCAATTGCATACATCTACGAAGGCGTTCACGATGAAGGGAAAACTACCACGCTCAAAGAAGATACGGTTACAAACTTATGAAGGAGTACGCGAAAACATTTGCATGGAGACAGGCACTCTTTTATCAGAGAAAAATAACATTAGCACAGCTGACCAGAGAAAAATGTGAGCCCTCTCAACCTAGTAATTGAGGCGGATGCTGAAGACGAAGTGGAAAGATTAAGTGAGAAATGGAGAACTATCCAGGAGAGTAGACGAAGAGGAAGGATAAATGGAGTAATGTACATAAAAGATGGACCAGACAGGTTAGGACGAACATTGCGGCCAAAATTAATTCCTTAAGAACATTGCCTATAGAAAGTAAAACTGAAGTAGAGACCTGGCGAGGAAACACAAGTATGCGTAGGCCAAATGAACAGGGCTGTACGAAAGAAGATATATCAAGATTTAAAGCAATTGGACAGGCCAGAATGCAGGGCGACAGCCCAAATGACATAGGATTGATTAACCAAAGAGTGTGCGAGCGTTAATTTAACAGCTGTGCGACACTGCTCGACAGCCCCGTAAAGAGAACTTGAGACGATCCCACAAGATTGGATCGCCCGAGCGAACCTCCCAAACATTCGGCAGTTCGCGGAAGAAAAAGAATTGGGTCGGCTTCCCCCATTTTGAACCCCCTCCGGTCCCACTCACGCAATCCGGGGGCGAGACATCTTGAGGCCAATTCCAGTAAATTACATAATCGCCTTCCCCGAGATGACCCTCGACTTGAGTGCAGCCTCGTGCATTCCTCTCTCCCGTCTCCCCAACCCGAAACGACCCGTCCCAATGCAACACGGAGAAGATGACACGCCCACCGATGGTCCAATTCCTACTCCCGACGTTTCCCTTGTCCGCGGCTCCTTTCGAGATGTGCTCTAATCCGGAGAGTTTCTGAGAATAACAGTTTGGGATGGCGTGGACGCGAACTGAAAGGGTAACCCGCCCCGGGGTAAGTGCCCTCGAGGGAAATCAGCCGAGGCTGAAGCGTTGGGATGAAAGTGGTGCATGAACCACGCATTTCATCAGTGACAGCAACGCGTACGAACTAAAAATAAATCCAAAAATCAAGTAAAATTAAATTCCTAAGATTCGGGAGATATTGCGTGGAATTCTAACATTCTAAATAGGATCGAAATGATGCAATTTTTCACAAATATAGTTTCACTCACGACCTAGGTTCCAATGCGATACTTCACCATTATTATGTATCACATTGAAACCTAAGTGTTGAGTGAAACTATGTCCGGGGAAAAGAGCGTTATTTCAATCCTAAAACCACTACAATTAAATTCACGAGCTTGTTTCAAAAATGCACCATTTCGTTTCAAATGCTCTAAAAATGATTTTTCGTGATTTATAACTAGATCAACAGTTTCAAAATTTCCTCAAAAATCTTATAGATTAAGAACTTAAAAAAAAGAATTGTAGGCTTTCCCACGTCACTCCAGAGTGAAAGCTTTTATTTTCAAGTGAAGGATCAGTGGATGCATTCGCCATAACATAAATACATAAAAGTCCTGCGCTGTTTATGGGATGGATATCAGAAATCTTATATGCAAGTAATTCGTAAATCTGTGAGACAGAAGAAGTAAAATAAACCAAATAAAAGACCAACACAACTATCGATTGCGTAGAGTTATCGTCGATCCATGCTAAAATATCCCACCACGGATAGAAAATGCACACGGGAATAAGTTTAATGAATAATTTCGTTATTTTAATCACACTGCCTTCCGCTTCTAACCAAATAAAACATATCGGTTGATACTCTTTGGGCAAATGCCGTAAATGGCTTTCGAAAGTTCACAATCTTTGGACTTCAGTCGGTATTTTTGAGCTCGACAGTTAATTTTTTTCTCTTTCCACAGCAGTCGGTAATTAACATACGACGGACACGTTCAATTTTCTATCCTCCATCCGACCCATTAACTTTCGACAGTTCCTCCCCCCCC
>LYUA01000045.1:604736-623871 GCA_002093875.1 Calopteryx splendens | reverse complement strand
TAAGCAATGGTGCTCACTCACCAAATAAACAAAACACTAGAATTTTACTTTTTTCAGATTAGTGGCCCTTATGCTGTATCAGTACGGTCAAAAATGGGAAAGTAGAAAAGGCACTCACAAATAAAGTTATTTTGGTAGTCTTCCGCAACATTAATTGTGGAAAACATTAACATTTCACAGGTCGCAACACGTGAAAACCTTTCGCAAGAAGACAATTCCACCAGGTCCCACAATTAGCAACCGTTGATGGTTGATTTTTAACGTCTATAAATATTCAAGCATACGCGTAACGATTCCGTGCATTGAATAAACACTGCTTTCTACATAAAGCACGAATGACGAATGGATTCTGCGTGAACTCTTAAAACAAATCAGACAGCGGGGTAGAGCAATGCGGGCGTTGTCTTTCACTTTCCCTGCTGCAAACACTTTCACTTTCAATGCCAGCACTTGGACTACCTCGAATGGAGCACAAAACAAGTTCCCCCCTCCTCCTCCGCACGCAATCAGAGAATCGATTTCATAAATGGACTCACGAAACGAAATGATGCTGACGGTTCGACGCCTCGGATTGTGATTCAGTTAGCGTGCGCCTCCGTCGCGAGAATTCCCCACAGTACCCTCCTCCATCATCCACGGAGCAAAACGCGCACCAAGGAAACGCTTGCTCCCATAATGCAACCATAGCCACGAGGAAACTCTCCAGTATTACTACGACCGAGGAGACTTCCGGGGAATAAAACTATTTGGCACACACACAAGCATACCCATCACGCCTTATCCCTTTCGGGGTTGGCAGAGTAAAGTCCGATTTAAAGTAACGTCTCGAAACTTTGACCCCTTTTACAAAAATCCTTCCACACATTCCTGTCCTTACGTACTTTTCTCCTCCGTCAAATTCACACATTATTTCACAGATTTTCTCCCAAACCATAATAATCTTGCTGAACGCGCATAGTGATGACAGTATGGGCAAGGAGATAAGTGGAAATAAAGTTCAAAGTGAACGTTGGTGTATTTGGTCGCATGTTATTCTTAATCTGTTTTATTTGGATGTTGCCTTTATTTTATGATAGTACGGTAACAGCATGTAGTACTGGTTTTGCATGTAATCCTCTTTGTAGTATAAAAAGAATTTGCGCGTTACTCTTCATGTTCAGTGCTTGCATGTGAGGCTTAACTCACTGTGTGATATCATTGCACGTGTCCCTTTATGCGGTGAATGATCCCTCTGAGTAGTGTTATTCCTTTAGCGAACGCCTATTGTGGACTCATCCCCTGCCACACACCTCGGAGGTGGCTTGCAGTGCATTATGTGAAACTAGAGATATAAAACGCCGCGCAAGTGGGAATGCCTCATTTCCCCACACGGCCCTGTCTTAGCGAAGGCAGGGAGTAGGAAAAACAAACAAGCAGGCGAGAAAGCATCGATTCATGTCATCCCCGGAGACCTTGAAATGTAGGTCGCGGTCGAGTTATACCCGACAAACATTACAAAAACAATACAAAAGAGTTCGCGCGGAAAGCTTCTTGCTACAGCACTCACTGCGATGGGAAAAAAATTACGAGGAGGAATCCTCCGGATTCATTCTGTCATAGTAATGCGTTCCTACTCTCTTGTTGCTGGAATTCTTCCAGACTCCATCGCCTCTTCCCCGCGATGCTTTTCATTTCACGTTTACGTGCCCCGACGGTGGACCATACGAGCAAAGATGCATTTCAGCATCCCTCGCACGGATGTCAAAGTCATTTCATTTGTCAACGATAGCACTCCCGAAAGAATATTTTGTCCCTAGTAGCATAGTAAGTAACCTCAATATTATTTTCCTTAATTGCAACCCCTACTAGCAGCTCGTCTTGCATGAGTACTATTTAATGCTTAGATATGTAGTGCATATAAAGTTGTTAGTATAGTGTCCTTCCATCGCTTGAATTTCATAACCTCGCCGTTTGATTCTAACATTGGAGTAATGCTCTATTTTAACGATGCATGTCTGGTAGTGATATATACACCCCCTATACGCCGCACACCCCAGTGGTGGATTGCAGGGTACCATATAGATGGTCATCCCGAGGGTGGAGAAGAGATAAGCAGAGTCGTCGTATAAGAGAGTCGTCGAAGATTCCGTGACGGATTCGCTCGTTTCTTAACAGGGAGCGTGAACAGTTATATCCACAAAAACGTGACACTTCATAATTAGAACACCCTTATGGAAAAAGTCAGAAAACGGGGCTCTTTCACGGATAGTCATTCAGCAGTTGCCGTTCAATATCACTGCTTAAACTCAGTTTAACAACTGCTATAAAAATCAATTTACATGTATATGTGTATATTTAATTTACATATACACATTTATTTATACATATACACATTTATTTATACATATACACATTTATTAATATATGTAAGCACCTATTACAGAGAACTTCACATGTAAGCCAACAGTTATATGTTTTACCGCTTCTAACTTTTTTATCAATTTGTAGGCTCTTTAACGATATATCGATTAAATTATCGGTAACTACCCTGTAATATATATCAAATCGGTCTCATCTTGATAGAACCGTGTAAAACCGCTTAGACCGACCGGCCCTCTTAGCAACCGTCAAGACGAGAGTGTGATACCGAGCATACGGAAAACGAAAGAGCTTAAAGTCGTTAGAAAGCCCACGTCTATATTTCGAATGCGAAGAACTTAGACAAGCCATGTCGAGGATGTTTTCATTTTTTTCTGTTTCTTAGTGCATTAATGCCCTGCCACCCCCGTGGACCCCGCGGTTCATAGATGACCTTAGAATACCGGTCGCTGGAAGAATAGCACGCTCCCCAAGAACTGCGTTTTGGTCCGAGGCGGTCTTCGTACAATCTGGTAATATGCACTGTTGCAAAATACATCGCTCGTCCCCGGTAAGATATTCGACAAAAAGAAAAGTGACGTAAGACAATCTCCTGTGCTGAACCTGCTACGAGGAATGTCGGTCGCTTTGGAGCTCTAGTGTTCACTTGTGCGCCACTCATAGCGCAACGCAACGAGCACTCGACCTCCTTGAGGCAAGACTCCCGACGACCTTGACGTCTCGATCTTGCAAAAGGATACAAGTGTCAAGCTCCTTGCGACAAAAAAATATATGTACCAAAACACGGAATCAGCGGAGTGGGTACTTGACGGGACATCGCCAAAAACAAAAAAAAATCCTTCCCTTAAGAAAATTAATCCGCTGCTTTAGACGACATTACTTGGTTAACGGATAGACCGAGAGCAGATTGGAAAACCACGACGCTGCCCAACGGCACTCGAAATGTTTCAAAAGTGCATCTCATACAACTCTAAGGAAAACGTTATTAAGCCGCATTACACAAGCTATCAAAATTGTCTGCTTATGCCCCAAAGGTGTTTGAAGCTAAAAGAAAAGTCGTATGGAAACAATATGGAGGATAAGCAATGCGTCTGGTCACTTTTTACGGAGTGGTCATACGACTTTTTTCATTATCATCATGTTTTATCGTATAATTATTATTTATTATTTCACAGTCATAAAAAAGAACGTGCACCCCATTTACAAATACAGCAGAGTGCATAAATAGCTGCCGAAGTCGGGAGCCAACTGGGTCACACCGGTACTAATGTGACTACCAGTTTCTCGTAGTACAAATAATTAGCTAATAATCCGAGTGATAAGCTATGTTTCCACCATCATTACAATTAAACACAAGCTTAATGATTTAGATCCCTAGGTTTCATTATCAGGAATTATAAAAAAAAACATAAAAACCGCAGAATCCTAGAGAATTTTGCACAACTCACTGGTAAGAACGCTACTGTATTGTATGAACACCGTTCTACAATTGTCATAGAAATACTATTGAATGTGTTTATGGCAATTTTATAGACAAAATTTCTAAAAAGTTAAACTTATGTATTGATGACTATAGAAACCTTAACATTTTACCAATTTTAAATCTCTCTTCTTTACATAAACGTAGGAAAGCGATTAATGTCACTTTTCTTTACGAACTAATAAACAATTTGGTGGATTCCTCATAACTTTTAAGTGCAATAACCCCTTCAGTAAACCTTCTTAAGCCACAAGAATTGATTTTTTATTTAATCGAAGTCTCCATGCTCAAAATGATGCGTAACGCTCTCCTTATCAAAATCATGAGGGATGGAAATGATTGTAATGACACTGATCTTTTCTCAGTGCCATTTTCACTCCTCGGGTAATCTCTGATGAAAGTACCTCAACAAATGTGACTGAAATTAAACTCAACAATCTAACAAGTAATTCCAATACAGTACAAATTAAAACTGATCTGGCTAACTATCAATGTGACTATAATTGCTTTGGCTTTCTTTAGTATGTTTGAATTTTAGCATCATTTTGCATACTTCATTTGGTTAGATCCTTTTGCTTCAGATTATTTTCTTTTTCTTTGCAATAGAACTATGGAAAAAGACAATAGCCAGTTGGATAAATTAATAAAATAATAAACCCACAGGCGTTTTAAAACAATGACGATCCATTACTATGAAGACCATGACTTCTTCCCCGTAATACTCCAAAATATTGTTGCGATGAATCTTTAAAATGGATGAGTTGGGTTAAGTTCTTTTTCCAAGAACACCTTTAAAAATTTTACAAATGTCGGAATTCCACGAAGTAAGGCCGGAAACAATTTCAAACATAAACTTGTTTATGTCTCATGGTATCTCGCGAAATACGGTATTATCCCATTAAAACTTGTCCTACTGCAATCGTTAACGTATGCATCTAAACCTTGCCCTTATCACACATTTTTCAACTTGGCGCGCCATAGCTGAACTACCCACTCCCACTTTCCCGACGTATTGAAAAGAAAAAAGCGTAGCGTTTCATTAAGCAAGGCCGAAGGGGATCATGTGGTGTTTGACGATTACGACCCGGTTCGAGAGTAATAAGAGTCACCACGGTTAAGAGGGGAATGCCAGGAGAACCCGACAGTAATGCAACGGAAAAGTCCACGGGGAACTGTTTGTCCACTATAAAAATTATGGGTATTCCATTGTTTTCGATTTTTAAAACGAGGGAATAAACCGGGGATATTTCAAAACGTACCAACATTGACCGAATCTCAAAACCAATGAAAATGAGTAGATCCCATAACAAACACCACAAATAAATATAGGTAATACGGGTGAAATAAACTATATTTATTACGAAAAGAGTTGTAAAGCACCCAGTGCGTTGAGCAAATGCCTAAAGAAAGAACGTAAAAAAACTAACACACACTGTTAGACGAGGATTTAAGTTAATATTTAATTCAGCAGATCTGAAAGCCAGTTCCGAATTCTGAATCATCCCAAACGTATCAAGGAAGCATGAATTCACATTAAAAGAATAAGCTAAACACAAAAAAGAAAATTGATGAATATTTAAAAAAAAAAGGCAAAACAAAAGTTCCAAATCCCCAGCCTCTAAACGTCCAGCGTCGAATTCATCAATAGTTTGGTGGATAATTGAACACCTTGGTCACCGTACGACAAAAATAATCAGAGAAGGAAGCATAACACCGACTCGAAGACTCGCGAGGTTTCAAATAATTCATTAATCGACATAATATTTCCTACCCGGGGCCAAAAATAAAAGAAGTCCTCGATTAAAAGCCTCCTGAAAGCAAAACTTCGATAAACGCCATAATGGATTTCATTTTCATTCACGATCAATTTTGCTACTGTGCGCGGATATCGAACTCCTACGACAATATGAAGACTATTAGCCTTAAGGCGTCCCCATGAGCTGTTAAGTACATACATCGAATATTTCTTCTTAACCGAAACTTAAAGTAGCGAAAACATAAAACCAAACCCGTTTTTTTTGGGTTTACTCGAGCCAAATTTTGACCTTTTTGATTTACCAAAATGTTCCCCTTCAGAATGCCGACATTTCCTCACTTGCATCAGAATCTGAATAGAACGGAAAAAAGTATGCATTGTCATTTCCTCCATGCATTTTGAGATGAAAACAAGATGGCAAAATAGAGCTATTCTGAGAATGACATTATAAAAGGGATATTAAGATAATACCTGTGTGACAATGGGTGTTTTACAACCTATGCATGTTGGGAAATGTGAATAGCAGTTAGCTCGCTGACGCTTGCTACGCAGAATTTAGAGAAAACCAACTGACGGAATTAATTCTCACATTAATTCTCTCACAATTTTATTTATTATAAAAAAATAAAGTGACAAGTTTTAACACAAAATCCGGAATGATAGCATTGCTCCGACTAAAACTGATGAGTGAGAGAAGAGAAAAAGAATCGTAATCCTAAAGCATAAAGGAATACAGTAATAGATACTCTGATGGAGACAGAATACCTGGAAATCATGAAAGAGTTTCAGCCCTCGCCATTTCAAAGTAACAAAATTGGTGAAAAGGAACGAGTTGGCATCAATCGAATTAGTTAATAACTAATCAACGTCTGTCGCATCACTTGACTCGCTCGCAAAGAACGTCAGAGGTATCCTTTCCCACACTCGAGAAATTAAAAAAAAATACGGAAGCCAATGCAATTTTTTCCACTCTTAAATTATCAAGCCACTGACGTATGACAGCGGTGGCTTCCCGAGACGTCCATAGGTCAACGTGGCTGATTATAAGTTTCCCTACGGAGTCGCATTTTCCCCGCGATTCCCTCGGGTGATTACGCAACTCTTGAGCGATAGAATTAGCCAACGGCTGCGGAGTCGAGTAAGCCGTGGAGAGGGAGTTGTCATCGCAATGATTGTAACAGCAAATAACCCAATTTAGATCATGGAAAAACGGTCGGTTATGTCAAGATGCCTTCCCGTCGACCGCCATCGCCGAGCGAATGCGACCGAGCGACACACGGAGACGTGTTGTTACGGCAATGCGACGTCGTCTCTTAAAGGAGCGTCAATTATCCCATCGCTGTCGCAAGCTGTGTCAACAAATAAGCGCCAAGGTCCGAGCGTCGTTTAAGATGGCTCTGGTGAGGAGTATGACATTTTCGCGACGAAACGAGGTGAGCCGAGAAGAACGAATCCGCGAAATTTACAGTGAGATATTTACCTTGAACGGAAACGTTTCGCTCAGCGTACGCCGGATAGAAAGGTTTTCGTTTCCCTGAAACGATCGTCGATGCACTGCGGGGAGGAGAATACATTTTGAAGAATAAATAGCGATTAATGATGGAAGGAGCGAACCTGTAACAAATTTTCGAAAATTTGAGTTAATCGAAATTCGCACAAATTTACTCATACTCAAGTTTATGCGGTACAATTAAAAGTTTTATTTTCATAAGGCACGACTTGTATGAAAAGTATGAAGATGGGCTAAAAAGGTAACTTAGTACCTTCCAATTGCTCTAAAAACAATACGCAAATATCACATTTGACCATCAATAGACCAATCTATTCTCGTTTCACCACCGTCAGCATATTCCATCTCTTGGCCAGAACGATTGAAATAATTAAGGCAGCTGCGGGCCAAGATTTAAGATGGGATATTCTTGGCAGGGGATCGAAATAGGGGTATATTTACCAACATCAGTCATAAATATAGGTAAATATCACGCAAGGCTCTCCAGGTTGGTAGCTTGATATTATTGACGATTGGTTTTAGTTATTGCTAAAGCTTCGAACTCGAAATCCAAGATATTGAACTAAGTGCTTAAAGCATACATACGTACCTGGGTTTGTACTGGTACCTTCTGCACCGAGAAATGCCTAGAATTCTTACTCTGGCTGTTGGTAAAGAAATGTACCTATTCTGTGTTAGGTGCCAACAAACAGATACGTTTTATAATGTCAATAAAGAGCAGCGGTTGGTACCGGTGAACCGAGATATAATAGGATTCCTTCCACTGCATAATTATTCCAATGAGTCATGTACTACTAGGTACCTAGCATTCTTGCACTGTATACTAGTACCTAGGATTATTGCACTACATACTAGTACCATTCTTGTAGTACATACAGATACCTAGGATTCCTGCCCTAGGAATACCTTAGAGTCACCGGTTCCTAGGATTAGTGCGCTCGAATCCAGCATCGAGATACCGGTACCTAGTTTTGTTGCCTTTTGTATAAGTACGTAGATAATTCCCACTCCCCATACGGTTGGCACGAAATGGTACTTATTCCCTATACTGGTATTCTCTTTAAATCGAAACTGCTCCTTCTCGTTTCGGCTCCACTTAATGTAACAATTCTGAAGTCAAGTTCCATTGGGGTTTAATTGCGCGCGCTTAAGGAAACTACGCCTAGGGGGATTGCGTTCCTTTATTTACGTGATGGGACAGAGAGCACGCGATATTAAGACTCGAACCGAAATACATTACTCTGCAATCCGATCACAGCTGACGCAGAGCATATCAAAAACAAAGCAGGCATGCTCACAAGTCGCGATGCGCGTATAAAAGGAATTGAAAATAATGAGGGTATGTTCGACCGAAAAATTTACCGCAAATCAATTTTTTGTGTTAACCGTGTTTAACGCGCTTGTTTGAAAATTTTCGAATGGTGGTCTTTTTTTAAAGAATTTTTGAATGACGATATGTTCACGAATAAATGTATTAAAAGAGTCTCTGCCTTCTGAACTGATGCTACTCCCTACTTTTCGTTTTTTTACTCCGATTTCTTCGATTTCGCCGCGGAAGTATACTCATCTCATTCGGATCCCTGCTGCAGTTTGCATACCCTAACTTGTTTCAACCGAGTTTCCTATATCTGGAATATATGTTGTGGCGCGTGCGATCTATCCGTCGACGCACCGGCTGTCCTGGAACTGACGCCCATTCGCGGTAACAGGAAAGGATATCCGTTTTCCCGAATTCGGCCTACGTTCGTACGTATATTCCATAGATTCCCCCGATGGACAAGCAAGGAGCAAGTAAAATACGGAAGCGAATGCGATAAATAAACCAGAAAGAAATAACAACTCTGCATGGCGTTACTAAACTTATTATTGCAACCGCCAATGAAAATTTCCGAGTGAACATGACTGGATTCTAAACCCTCGAGCGGTCCCATAAACAGTCAATCTTAGGAACTTGGTTCAAAATTGCTCACGCGCCATATACGACAGTAACGGCAGTAATGGAATAAGCCAACGACGCTGCCAGAATATTTTTTCTTTCAGTAATCATCATTCATTTCAAGACAACCTTGATGTTACGAAAGATATTTTCAAGAGAGCCAAGGGGAAAAAAGCGGGTAAGAATTTGAGAAACCCTCCCACACGACTGAATACCTCGTACGACTCCGAAGATTATGCACTGCGACGTTATTTCCACCTTCACACGAGAGATGGGGCCCAAGTCAGATGACAACCGGGAAATCAAGAAAAGGCAGTAAGAGAAAGCCTCGACACTTACTCCCCTCCAGCGAGGAAAAGAAATCTCGTGGGAGCTCCACAGGTACAAGTACGTGCGTAGAAAAAAATACCCGTAAACTTGAAGTGAAGAAGAATGCTGTACTTACTAAAATAAGAGGAAAAACCTAGGACTTTTGATGCCCCACCACTCTGTGTCCCGTGGGTTGAAGTGAAAAAAATTATCTTTTCACTTAATTATATTATATATAATTAAGTGAAAAAGTTTATCTCACAGCTTGTATATTTTTTTTAAATCTGCATTATTACACCTGAACGGTCCCAAAAGTCTTCGGGAAATATTTACCTCGGCGAAACTTTTCAAGGAGAATGCTGCGAATCCAGGATTGCTACGCTTTCCTTTAAACCAATTACACGCAACCATTTTGCGATAAAATCCCAAACAGATACTTGAAGACGCATCGGTGGGTGCGACCTAATCCACGTGACTTTCGCTTACAAGAAAAAAATTAGTTTTCTGCGATTTCGCCACATCATGCGTTTCCTTTTTTCGAAGGAAGAACATCCAATACCCTTAAATTCTGAAATCAGAGGAGACGCCATTGATAAAATTCTACCAATAGGTTGAGTTTTCCCTAAAGCCATTGTTGATAGGGTTGGATTGGGTTGGATCGAAGAGGGTTACCGAGTGGCAGTAGCATGCGCAGTAATGAACTAGGCCACAGTCACTAAACAGTCGCAAATGGATTCTGAACATCCCGCGGCCAAAGCCATTATGTTTTAAAGACCTTTAAAAATAATGTAAAAGCACAGGAATCGATCCGAACGCATGTTTTAACCAATGTACAAACATGTTCAGATAAATGACGATTTCATCGGTATTATTCGAAAAAAAAACGCTTTCGCCCACGTGATTTCCTGATATCAATTTGAAAATATGAAGTGTTTAAAACTGTCTATCAAAAGATGCTTCAAATCCAATCCTGTATTTTAAAATTATCCTAGCTAGTGATTCCGAAAGTACTTTTGCCTCGAAGAAAGAAGAAATTTTCATTCACATGGCTAAGAAAGTCGAAACGTAGGTCCTAATGGATCTTTTTACATAGTGGAATATGTGGTGCAATATTTTCAACTCTTCGTTATGGTTTTTGTGCTGTCGGTAAAGTCCAAGGTGGGAAGGAAGATACCACAGAAAAGAAACAACAATCCACGCATAATTTCACAACGTTTCGCAAATTTGAATACAAAACCCACGCAAAGACGTCAACGATACAGTTACGTCAGAGGAGAAGAAATTCTGAAAGTTATAATGCATACGACGCGCCACGATGCATACATATCCGTCGACCCCGGGACGCATGTTGGATAATATGTGTTCGATCTAATCCAATGATAAAAACGAGTAACGATTACCCGCCACCTTGAGGTCATGAGTGAAAGTATTCCAATGCGACCTTCGAACGGCATGGTGCGTTACCATTGACGCATGAACACTGACGGAGGGTTTTCTACCACGAAATAGTCCGTAATCATAAGAAAAAAAAACCACACTCCACCCTAATGAATTTTCTCTGCGGCAGACTGCAGAGAAAAGCCTATATGAGGCAAAAAATAATTATTTTTATCGTAATAATTCAATGGTGGAAATAAAATGAATTGAGAGAGTAAGAAATCAAGAAGTACTTCGAGTAGTGGGCGAAGAGAGAAGGCTTGCAGGGTACACTCACAAGAAGAAGAGGGAAACTAATTGGACACATTCCGAGACACGATAGTTTACCCAAGACCATGGTTGCAGGATCCGTAAAAGGGAAAGAATCACAGAGGAAGGCCAAGGATGTATTACGGGAAGCGAGTGATGGAAATTGTGAGCGCAAGGAACTATGGAGGAACTAAGAGATTAGAAGGTAAGATAATAGGTTGGAGAGCTCCTACAAAACAATCCTAGGATTGATTACCCGTGACGATGATCATACTGAATACCCTTGCCTGGGTATCCAGCTCGTCAAAACATTTTTTTTTACTTTAGATGCGTTACAGAAGAATGTTTTTACGAACAAAAACCCCGCGTAATCACATCGAGGTGCACTTTAATAAACAGACGCCGTCGTCCCCCCGATAATTATTAATGCATCGTCGTTAAAGTAGGAAAACGGCATTGAAAAAATAATAAGATCACTCAATTAGAAGATGCCGTAAAAAATGCAGAAAAATTCGATTCCAAGAACCTTTCTCTTTTGTAAATATTTGCGACAACAGATCCAGAGGTATTTTTCATGTCCAGAAATACACCTTTTTCCCACCTTACGCAACAGTCGCCAGTACGCCCGACTGAGCCACTGAATTATCGATCGGCGAACGGTTCAAGATTTCTGATATCCCCTGAACGCCAGGATAAAATGCCTCGAATAATGGTTCTGCATAAAACAAATACTTCGAGATACACCTAAAGGTTTTGGGGTGACCCAATCCGTGCCCGGTACACGCACATAATTCATTCTGTGATGACAAACTAATTAAATGAGCAGAGATTAAATGAGCTTCAGGCAAGCCTCTTTATGTTGATGACAAACGCCAGTATGTCATTCACGGGATAATGAGGGTAGATCCTTCCTCGCAGGAAAAGAACCATGAGGCTTTACGGATGATCCCTAGGAGCAAATAACAAAGGCACTCTCTAAAAAATGAAAATATGCTATCTGAAAGGTGGAGTGGGGGCTTCAAAAGCCCGCATGGCAGGAGTAGAAATTTCATGAAGTCTAGGACTCCACGAAAAATTGTATCCTGAATTGTAAACTTGGTTGGTCAGGAAGACACACGGGACGAGCATACAGTGCCTACCACAGAGCATTAGCATGATAATACAAAAATATGATCAGCATCGTTAATAGGAATCATTGGATACCACTACTGCATCTGTGTGACTTTATATCATCGTCGGTACTTTTCCTGCCGGAATAAGTTCTCCGGAATTTGAATTCTCGAACCTTTTCCTTCCAATCCCCTAAAACAATCAAACCCCATTTCCTCATTTGTACTCGCAATACAAATTATTATTCTATATGTATAAGCTAGTATAACCACTATACAGGGCTTGGGAGCCACTGGAAGCAGAAAAATTGCATTCACAACTTAAACTTTTAGATAGATACAACTCATTTAATCTTATGACCAATTTTTTGGCCATAATTTGACAAACCAAGAAATTCATTAATTTCGTCGGCAGAACGTATAAGACGGTGAAATTAAGAAACTATCCGCGATCGTTTCCTGATTTGAGCGCTGATGGTAAGTAGTGGAACCGTGCCGTGAGCTGCGGAGTAATTATAAAATTAGTAAGTAATGACGGACGGACCAAACCTCCATCCGCCCCCTCTCTCTCTCCAGTCACTTAGCTTGCGTCACCAAGGTCCGAATCTGGAACGGAGCCGGTTGGCGGACGCTAATTCGGACAACAGCGGTGGACCCGCCTGCAGAGCGCATACGCGCATCGGTTTAAGAACCATTCAATTTAAAAACATGTTCCTCCCAAAATTTTCGAATAGGGAGGCTGTTGCAAATTTCCCCAGAAGTTAAGCTGGCGATCGTAAGTGCCTAAAGCTATATCTCGCCAAATCAAACCGCGTTGTTTGCGCATGTGCCTTGGGAAAGGTGTGATCCAACGTTTGCACACGAAGAACTTAAGTATAACCTACGTCGCAAGTGATAAAAAACAGATGCACCATATCTAGGCTGTTTTCCGTCTTTCAACTTCATCACAAGTTACTCTAAAACTTGAACTTAAGAAACTTTAAACTCCAATTAATTACGACGCATGGGAACCGGATACGGGAAATAATTATTATCTTTGCAGAAAGAAAAACGAAGTGTATGGATTGAGTTTGAACAAATTTTGAATGCTTACGGTTTGCAAATCGCTTATCTGTCGTTTCCCATTAAATTCAGACGGTAGAACATTGTCGTTTGTAAACTGATCGTTTCACATACAAGTGGACAAAGGCTTGTGGGACCATTCAATGAGGGAAGAGACCACTTCCGAATCAACTCAGGTGTCAGGTGACTATCTCCAAATATTTTGAAAATATATCGGAGGTTACTTCTGCTTAATAAAATTATTATCTGCGCATAACTGAGAAAATAATTAACAACGTGATAGGCTTTTGGAGTAAGCAATTGAGGTTATCACGTAAATGACCCGAGATACACTAAGTTAAATTTTATGGGGACAAATCGTTAACTTTTCCCAACAGTCGATAAGCGATAATTTCGACGCCCGCGGACATTATCGACGGCAGCGAGCATGGATCCTTTAACGACGGTCGGAATATATTGCCGGAATCGACCACTACACAGTTGACAAACGCGATTCTTTCACGCAAACTAACGACTTCAAGCGCAGGCATATTTCGCATACCATTGCGGAGATCTCTAATGTATCATCGCCACGTATCAGCATAATTTTTGCGAGGAGAGTTTTTTTTTCGATTGCAGCAGTGGCGAGTGATTCATAACCACATGAGATACATCAAATTACAGTTCATACGACTTTCAGTTTGCATACAATGCTTTCAAACTAAGTAAATGGGACATTCGGAAAGCTTACGAGGCAAGTGCGAACCTGCGATTAAGATTTCCAATTCCTTAGGGCATTGCAAACTACTATCAAGCTTGGAATATTAATAGTGATCATAAGTTGAACCAATAAGGTGGCATTTAATAAAAAGCCACCGTGCCTATTATCCTCAAAATCTTCCCCAGTGTCGTGATAGGGATACGTACGCGTTTGCTCCCATTGACAGTCATTCAGTCTCACCAAGGGAAATAATTAATTCACGTGACAATTGCATTACCTACCCATTCCCAAAGCTTTTGTTTTCGATGTTAAAAACGCACTTTCTCACGATTGGCTTTATTCACCCTCCCACGCCTGTGTCACGTTGGTAGTTAAACAATTTTACATCATCTAAAACATTCTATAAAATTCCTTCCTAAGTAAATTTCCTCCCTATTGTAGATGCCTACCATTTTTGAGGAATTAATAACAAATTACTTCCGTTGTACCGTCGAAATGCTCCGAAGGAGGTAAAAGGGCTCTCAGCGGATTTTCCAACCAAAGTCATCCTCCAAAATTATTGAGACCACATCGGTTCCTAATTATTTTCGTGGGCAATTTGGAAATGTCTCACGCCCCGTACGAGTCCCGGAAAATTACGAAATTTCCGGGTCTGCCAGAGACCCGGAAATGTCGGTATAAAAAAACGACCGATTAATTAATCGAAGGAAATAGGGGAACAATGTTCCACGTTTCGCAGAACCACCAACTGCGAGGAACCGGAGTGAAATACGTGGGACGGAAATGCACTTTGTTTCAAGGGGAAAATAAAAGGGAAAGGGCGAACAAAAGCAAAATATACTATCTCGCGTTTGGTTCTCATCGCAGACGATCAATGGACAGAAATGGAAAAGAACGACGGAAGAAAAGAACGCAAAACGCCGGAGAGTTTTGCAAGAGACTTAAAAAAAATGTCATCCCTTTACTAAGCCAAAATCAATCCTGGACCGTATCGCAATGACACATTCTTTACTTCTTGATGTCTGTTTGCAATATTTTGCAAATGTATTTAAATAGCCTGCTCTTTCGCAACCCCTGACCCCCCCCCTTCCCATTCTGCATACACACCTTCACAAACGTACCCTTTCGGGGTAGAGGTAGTAAAAAAAAAAGTAAGTTGTACCCACAAAACTACTCCCTTTAGAGTCAACTTCCTCCAAGCTCCCCTATTATGCCTCTTCCGACTCTCACCCTCGTACATTATTTCAATTCGTGATCTCCACTCCCCGAGACTAATAAGGGACTTCCGAGACTAGTGTGTTTTGTTTAATAATTTGCAACTGTAAAAAAAAGAAGCCAGATTTTAGGTTATTTCAGGAAACCCGCTTCCTTTAAACAAAATTTCATACTGCCGAATCCTATGCTTCTTTCGCCTCTGTCACGCCCATACGATGTTTCACGCAAGTATCCAAAAATATTTAGCATCCTTGGTTTTATGCATGTCCTAACATTCTTCGCCTTGAGAGCCTCTTCGACCGCATTCGCCCATGGCTCCTCTCAAACCATTTACTCTTCTCTTCATATCTATGTGGTCGTTACACTCTCACCCATCCTCTTATCTGGGCACACCCGAGTTCTGCTTCCACACCAAGATAAGGGATGAAGTAGGTACAACTTATAGACACTTCCAATTTTTCTGGGATGACTTGAAAAGTGCGGAGAACGCCAAACTTAGAATGTTAATTCCAAGTTTCCATTACATTCTCTGTTAACCCTCAAGTAGCATTACATTCACCGACAAGAAAGCTGACCTCTTGGCTTTGCGAACCCCCCCCCCTCCCCTCCCCCTAAAACTCTAGCCTGCTGCACCCACAGGATTTCTCTTCGGGAGCTAACGCATTCATTTTCTTAAATATAAAAATTTTAGATCATCCCAATGATCCCATCCGGATGATTTGACATACGCTTTAAATTGACAAACCAAAAAAAATTAGTTAATTCCCCTCCTCTCCCCGAAGTATGTAGTGATGCAGAAAAATAAGCACTAACCTCTTTCGAAGGAAGAATTAGCTAATTTTTTTTAAATAACTCTATTTTCTTTTTATGGCGCAGGATGCTTGCAAGCACTAGCAAAGCAGTAGGTGTACCAATAAATTTAAAATAATAGAACAATAAATAAAATAAATCAATTGTCAAATTAACCCATATAAAATAATTGATCACGGAAAATAACTCACGCCTTGAAAATCACTCTTGAAAAGTGGCGTCTCGATTAGAATTTTTCAAGAAAAAGCCGTCGTCTAACTTTTAAGAAAACACCGCTGACGTAATTCCGTGTCTCCCAACGGAGTCGCGACGCGCGCCCTTCGGAGACGACCGAATTAGGGTTTAGGTGTATTCATGATTCTACTTCATAATTTTAATGCTTGCATTAGAGAATTTCATTCAAAACGTCCTAAAACCGTGTCGCTATTTTAAATGCGACTGAGCACGCGAAGACGTCTGTCGTCACGCACCAAAAATTAGGTCCGAGAACAATTCCTACTCTTTCAACCGATTCAGTTGATGAAAGTTGATAAACATGTTTCACAGTTCAAGTAACTTATTCAATCCAAACTCATGATGTGATTGTGTCTACCCCGTGCAATTTCTTATGCGCTCATGGAAATACTCACGAACCAGATAAATGTGGTCAAAGCAATAATCCCTCAGAGAGAGGGGGAGGTGCCTTTCCGATCAAGAATTTTAGTTTCGTTGGCCTTTAATGACGTGAGGATTTCCTGAGAAACTTACTTGGGGTGTTTATGAATAATAAAACATGAATAATGGGATATGAGGGATAAAATTAATTTGTGCTCATAAGGTTACGTAATTCGTGGAAGGTCTGTCAGTGATTGCAAGCCGGTCGGTTGCATTATTGCCGACCCACCTCAATGTACGCAACGAACTTTTTCATCGTTCAAATATTATTTAAACTCTAACCGACATAGGGGCGGACATAATTGTTTGTTACTTGTCACCAAGATATCCTCCATTCATAAGGTGGACCGAACAGATTTCTTTACCCTCAGTGAAAACTTTCAACCGAACGCACCCCGGCAACGTTAACCAAACATGAATTTAGAGAAAAATGTAAATCCCTAAATTTTTATTTGCCAGACCCTCTGCCAAAACAAGCCATACATATTGCGGACCCACAATTGATATTGTTTTGAGAATCAGCACAAAAACGATTCCCCCTAAGTTACGTTTTCAGATATGGCAATGTTCCAGATGTGTTCTCTCTTAAATGCGACAGTGTTGATATGGTAAAATCAAAAATGATTTCAAGACCCAGCTGACCAAAAATTGGCCGCCACACATTTCACAGTCTACATGTTAACGATTAAATGTCATTCATTGCAACAGAACATTTCAAGCGACCAATTATCAATACATATCATCATAGTTCATACAAAACATCTGACGCATAGACAATTAGTTGAACAGATTCCAAATCACTTAATGAGGCGATGGGGAACAAATTTATGACTAAGATATATTTTTTACTAAAATCAAACAATTGGCTAATTCTTTGGGCAAAATAAGGGCGGTTGGTTACAAATTACATTAAAATAGAAAGAAGAAGCAAGTCTTACAAAATGATATGCAATTTTCATATATCTTTTCATTAATTAGACTTGGAATTTGAGGAAACTCGCAATTAAACATGTGTTTAAGTCAACCGGCAATTGTATACATATATAATATATTGTTTAATGAGTAAAGTGACAGTGTGTTACGAGCTTTGCAGAATGCACATGATTCCATTAAACGGCCTCACAAGGAATAAATTGAAGCAAATCCTCAATTTATAAATTGTAAACAACTGCTGTATATTCCAGAGGTATCCAGGGTACAAATAAAAAGGTTTATGAAGATCATGACGCAAATGCTAGGCTTTATGCATCAACAGAGAGCGGTATAATGAAGTTCATATTTGCGGGGCTAGATCAATGAAGTAAATTGAAATTGGAAAATCTACATAAGTAAACAACAAAAACATTGTCACCATAGCTCACTGAATCCAAACGAGAATAAGTGAATTTGGCAAAAATAGCTATTAAAAAGGATTTTCTAAAATGTTTCTACACCCGTCGCACATATAGAGAGCTTTATAGAAAGAGCATGCTTGTATCCAACCCTAATTCGAATAATTAAAGATAGATTTATAAAAACCACCATCAATTTGAGGGTCTGATTAACAGTAATATGAACTGAAATACTTGAATTCATACTTACATTGAAATAATCCAGGTGGTTAGAGATACACCAACACAGTTTTCGGAGCACAAAACAACAAACACTGACGCACATAACAATACAACACATACGTCGTTCACTTAGCAAGAGCTTCGGCCATGACTGAATGGAAATCTTCCAGCTCCAACAAGCAATAACGGAGCCAGAAGGAAACAAATGAGTTACGATAAAATTCTTCAATCCATTTTCACTCGGTAGAGACCGCCACCATAACTTTTAAATCTTTAAAAAATCTGTTCTTTACTTTTCTTACACTGATATAAATTTCAATAAATTATTTTGTTTATTGTTGCTTGAACAAGAAAACATTTATAATAATTAAGAGAAGATTGGAATCCATTTTGGCTTTTTGGAATATGAAAATAAATTTCAATGTATGTTAATGTGCATATGTTCTGTGCAAAAGGAATCGGACAAACTGTTACGACATCGTGTCCACCGGTTATTTTGTGAGAGATTGATGTAGAAATAGGTCCATACATATTACCCTAAACTATTATTCCCTAACTGAAATAGTTACGCTAAATACTACAAATCAAATTGCCTTGGCATTGCATTAGTATGCTAATACATTAGGCAGTTCTGACAATGAATTGGAAACTTCACTTTTCATTAGTCAATGAAGTTATGCTTAGATGTTAGTACCTGCTGCTAAATAATTTCCTATGTCTTCACTACAGTTGAATCGAAGAAAGCTCAGCAAATGCCACAAATAGGTACCTACTCATCCAGATATGTAGTCCATATGTTACTGAAACATCAGATGAACCAAGGTTTCAATGTTCCAAGAGATGTCTTGTACCATACCGACCAGCATCATCTCTCTCGAGTGGTTTCTATGCTAGCCAATTTTATCTTTTTAATCAGATTAAATTAGAAATTACGGTATACCTCATCAAAAAAATCACAGTAATCAACCCGAAGATCGGTTTGGTAGGTGAGAGTAGA
>LYUA01000045.1:565223-591902 GCA_002093875.1 Calopteryx splendens | reverse complement strand
TGTTTTCCTCCAGGAATACCCTCAACCATTTCCTCTAGCTGGTCATATATACTGTCAACCTCTTCCTCCCTATGATTACTTGCCGGCATGTAAAACTGAACCACACCCATGTCTGTTGGTTCTGCTTTAATCTCTACCAATAATATTCTATCGTTCATAATTGATGTGGTCTCCCGTTGCCTTCCTCAATAGTGTTTTTAACGGGATATTATCACTTAAATGGCCTCCCCACTGGGGTCAGATGCCTTTGCAGTCACCTCACTAAGTAGCAGATGCTATATGAACTACCTTTAATCTGGCTACCACCATTCAACCTATCTGGCATGAATGATCCTACCAGGATCAATTTTCATGCTCCCACGAGCACTGCTGGGGAACATCAGAGCATGCAAGTCCTTCCACCTCATCAAGGTTGTAATCCGAGAGGAGGGAAATTTTTAACATAAATTTAAAATATATTCTATGTTAATAATAATATTTTTCTCATATGATTCTTTTTATTTAACATTCAGTGAATTTGCCCATTCAGTTTTTTTTGGAAATTCATTACAGTGGCCTTTCAAGAGGTAAGATAGCGATTCTTCATCTAATTAAAAAAAATCATATTTAAAAATTATACATCTTAGTACGCCCTTAGCATTATTGCTGCATGCATGATTAATGAGAAGCCACTTTGGTCAATATATAAAATGAATTCGAGATATCAAACTTGTTGTTCAACAAGATGGCATACGGCACCATGAGCCAACATGGTTGACTCCATCTGAAGGGCACTTGAAAACAATAATTAGATGGCCATTCCTGACTCCCCCCCTTCAAGGTAGAGAGACAGGAATGGCCATCAAAGTAAGGAAGGTCAAAGAGGATAATTATCATCAATTGATCCTCTGATGATTATGGTATAATAGCTTAAGCTATCATACCATAATCATCAGAATAATCACCCCTGTACCATCCTCCACATCTGTGTGAATAATTTCTTTCCACAACTAATTATTGACAGCAAAATTTGTTGGTCCCTGATAAAAGACAGTGACACTAATGGTGATGTCAGGATTCTGGGTTTTAAAAAATTACATCCTTCATTCGTTTTGACAAATCAGCAGTTTTAATTGAAAGAATGGAAAAAACAAGCTTCTTGCAATTTCTCCTCAGGCCTCTTACCATAAAAGCTTATGCTTTCTCTACAAACCTTTTTGCCCTTGGTTCTTCACCCATATCCGTAAATCTCGCAATGACTCTAAGGTGAACATGAAAATCAAGGAGATTAGCAAGTTCTTTTCATCAAGCATTGAAGTACAATTTCGATAAATAGCATCCATCTTATTTAAAATTAATGTGGATAAATGATAAAACATCTCATTGCTTCCGACCAAGTAAAAAAATAAGCGAGATGAGGAGGGTGGGAAACGAAAATGGAAGATAAGGAACTGGCAATCTTGTGTCATTCCCCTTCGTGAATACCTGCCTGAAAACCAATAGAATAATAGTTTTCTGAATAAAGTATTCTAATATATTCCAGAAAACCACCTTGTTTACGACTTTTTTCATTTCTATCACCTCTCATACTCTTCCTACACAGACTACGATCGCACAAAGTAGTCCCGTTAATGGGGATAATTAATCGGCTCATTCTCCTGTCCCGCTCGTCCCCTGCTAGCAAATTTCGGAACTATTTTGTTTCTTTTTATTGATATACCGGAGCCATCTATTGCCAAACACCGTAATTAGGTAACGGCATCCATTTTATTTTTGTCTCGTTGTGCTAGTTGTGGAGATCAAGCGGGATAAAAGATGGCGGACTTGCCAATTCGATCAGCTAGAAAGAAAATCAACTGAGCCTATTTTTGTACTGTAATGTTTAAAATTAGAGTATTCCATCTCTACATACTGTATTTTTTATTCAAGCCGTGCTATCGAAGTTGTTATGTAAATGCGACGGGAGTATGACTGGGGCTATAATGTAGCATGAAATTGTGTTTCACATTATTGTGCGTTCAAGTAACCTAGTTTTGAAATTGTCTATTCTCCCATTTTGGTTGTTAATATAATTTAACATAATAGTCAATTAACGTCAGCAGTGGTGAAAAGAGTTTTTGTAGATGTCTATGTCATTGGGCTAGGTGTTGTATTTAAACGTTGCGTCAACTTGGTCTTGTTCATTGTTATGAAGTTGTTAGTCTTCCAAACCAGTCATATCTCATTTTGTTCCTTGGCATAGTCCTAATATTTGATCGGCATCTGTAAATTAACTCGACCTATAATTAGGGTTTGTTGACCCCATGCGCATGTTTTAAATTAGATATTTGTAAAAGCATTAGGTCAAGATGATGCAGTTTCATACACCACCCCCTCCTCTCCCGAATATGGGTGTACCTCCTCCCACGGGCTTTATGCCTCCACCACGATATCAACAACCATTTGATGGAGGTGCAGGTGGTAATCAAAGGAGAATGCATTACCATTACCAGCCTTACCGTCCTTATCCAAGGCCTGGCCCAGACAATGAGTTCGACGGTAAAAGATTAAGGAAGAGTGTAATGCGAAAGACTGTCGACTATAATTCCTCTCTCATCAAGATGCTTGAGGTTTGTAAGGTTTCTCGGCATGCTAGTTTTAGGGCCTGATGAAATTTTCTGAATTTGTTGAACGTTTTTGGCATACTCTACTCCCCTGGCTTTGAAGGTATCACCCCTAGCTAACCGAGAGTCTCTGAGTATTGCGAGTTTCACTTAACATTTCTTTCTGCTGGAAAGTTTTGATTCAACTTGGTATAGAGTTTGATTGTGTGTCAGGAAAGCGATGTAATCCGAACACACTGGTCAAAACTTAAATCTTTTAGAAAATGACTGATAATTAACATGACATTTTTTTATTTCAGTGAAGAAATTTTGTAATTTATTATTTCCCAATGAATATAAATTTAAAAAAGTTAACTGTGGACCCAGTAAGCCTTAATAAAAGTCAATTTAGTGAAAGCCCATGTAAAAGAGCCAGTCCAGGGAATGCATCGTATTCATTCCATTTAGCCTGAATTTCTGTTTCTGACCTTCAACGTCACTTGAATGAATTTATTCTTTGCATATTGAACCATGTCCTTCATAATTTTCTCACCACCTATGTGCTAAGCTTAATCATCATAGTTAAAATACTGTAGTTCACATAATACTCTTGAAATTTCAAGCCAATGTGGCAATTGAGAACGTCCATTTACCTATAAATAATTTTTATAGGGAAGAGTGTGGCAACGAGATGCCAGGGATCGGCGTATGCTACAACCGGATGTATGTTACTATCCCGAACTTCTACCTCCACCGTCATATCCAGACAATCCAATAAATGCTGTCACAACACGTTTTGTGAAGACTGCCACAAATAAGATGCGGTGTCCTATTTTTTGCTTGGCATGGACACCAGAAGGTAGAAGGCTAGTAACAGGAGCCTCATCTGGAGAGTTCACTCTATGGAATGGCCTAACTTTTAATTTTGAAACTATCCTTCAGGTAATTTTTAAAAATGTTGATGTGTTCCACAGTGGCATACTAATAGAAGAGGGGTGGGGGTTGCTCTAGGTACCAAGACGTTCTTTGAATAGATTTTTCAAAATTACTAGATATATGTCACTCTTGATGTTAGCGCATGATTAAGCAAACTCAATTTTGCTTATCCAAACCCTATAGTGTTTGTTGCTACTCAAAAAACAAAATAATTCTTATACAGGGAACAATTACTATGCCACTGCTGTGTTGATGTTTTTCTAATGCTCTTTTACTATATTGTATAACAAAATAATTACAATTAAATGTATTTAGCAATTATTGTCTGCTTTGGGAGGGAACTAGTAAGTTCTTAACAAGTTTTTTTGTGCTGTTTTAATACATGAGTTTAGTATTTGAACACTGTTCGAGTGTTACTTGCAGGGAAAGGAGTCATTTTTTTTGACCAAACCCAAATTATTATTCTCATTTGAGAACAAAAGGTTGACAGGTTGTAATGGTGAGTTTTTGTTTTCTCAAAGCACTGTACCTGGTTTATTTTAAAGCAGGTAATTTTTTCACGAATTAAAGTTTGTATCAAAGTGTCACTTTCAAATTTTGTTATTTTTTTTGACATTCTGGGATTAACTCTCCGAAAAAATGGTTTTGCCTTTTTAACAACTTTTAACTTGTGCCATTCATACAGGGAAATTTGGTTGAAAACATTTTAAAAAAATGCACTATGATGGTGAAACTCAAGACTTGGTGGAGAAAAATTTATTTCCCTGAGTCTTCATATTGTAGGGTGATATTACAAAGTTTTATCATGCCTAGAATCCAAGGCAAATGTAGGTGGGAGATTGTGTATGGAGACGTGAAATACAGCATTTTTAATAATGCTTTTAAAATAACTCATTGTGCATTAGAGATCCCAAGTGATGTGTTCAATTTTTTAAAATATTACGGATTTATGTGGTGTAACCCCATTAGTTATAGTATTTTTTGGCATTTGAAGTTCTCACTTTATGTTACATTACCTATTGGAGCTCCTCTCAAGGTTAAGGATTTACTCAGTCTAAGGATCATACAACCCTAAGTGACATTGATTCCCTGGGAGGGAGGAAATCACTTTAAATCCTCAAGTGTGACTTTAATCGGAGGTATTTAGCTCCTCCAGCATATGTGACGCAGTGCCAAAGTCTGTGTGCGATGCACTGTTTGTGTTTAGATTTTCATATTAGATTACCCATCTCTGTAGCTCTCATTTAACTCTGTCAGCCTTCATTCTGTGGGTTTCTGTTTGGTTGTAAAATTATCATCAAATTAAGAACAATTAGGATGTTAAAAATTATTAAGTAAGTGTATTGCACGAGATCTTCGACGTTGTAAAAAAATTCACCCTGAGAGATTTAAATTCCTTGAATGAAAAGCACGCTACAGGTATGGGATCTATGTGATGCAAACAGTGTGTTACACATGCTGTAACAGTTTACAATTATTGGTTACGATGTGGTGACCTTTCTCTGTTCAAGGGTAGTTCTTGTCATTTTCAGCATGAGTTCATTGCCTGCTACATGTTTTTTTTTGTTTTGATTTTAATTCCAGGCACATGACAGCCCCGTGAGGACAATGGTCTGGTCTCATAATGATGTCTGGATGGTGACGGGGGATCACAGTGGTTATGTCAAGTATTGGCAGTCGAACATGAATAACGTCAAAATGTTCCAGGCTCACAAGGAGGCCATCCGAGGGCTCAGGTACAGCGAAACTGCTTGGAAAATTTCACTCTACATACTCCTCTTACACTACCTCACTATTACATATTTCTCCTATTTGCTCATAATAAAGTATACCACCATACCTTCCTGAACATTCCAAAACATATAATGTTTCCTCCTGCTGAATCTTGATGCTGAGGGAAGGGCATTATTCCATTTTTGTCAGAGGATGGTGAACTAGATTTATTTTAAAAGGTAATTTAGGCATCGTACTACGTGATTGTTGTTCTCACTAATGGGCTGAATGGAATTCATTCGAGCATTCTAAGGAGTGGAAGTAGTCAATCGTGCATTTTCCTAGCATTCTGTGATATCTTTGATTTTTTTGCGAGTACTATGGATTAGGGCTCATGTAAGCTATACTATGTCAACACATTGTGTTGTTTAATTTTTGGATGGCAGGTTAACCAAACAATTGCTTCATTAGCTGATCAGTTGTGCTAAGAAATCATGAATAGGTCTGTTTTGTTAGCATGTTTTTAACTGGCTAACACAACTCCCTGCCACATACTGCCTCTTGGTGAGGTGGAAAGGACTACAATTATTAGGAACCAGTTGGTGAATGACTTATTTAAAAGACTCGCCCAATGCACCACAGTTGTCATACTCTTTCTGCAAAGAAACGGCATCTGTCATTATGAGATTCCATCCTATCAAGTGATAGTAAATGATGAGGTTCTGCGTAGACAAAGTGCATATTTTTTGAGTAATTAAAGCAGTTTTGTCGGTGCTACTGTTCGTATTATCCTCTACGAATAATTTGAAGTTTGTTAGTCAACAGTGTCTTGTTGAAAGTAATAGCAGGTTCACATTAATTTGGATCAGAATCAAATTTGGCTGTTTTTTTTTTACCATTCCTTAGATGTTTGGCAATTTATGCTCTTCAGTTTTCTCTGAAATTTCTTATGTTAGATTATAATTGTCACTGCTAAGCTTAATGCATTTTTACAGCAGTTATGAAAAATTAATTACATAGGTTAACCAGAGAGAATGATTGTTAATGTAAAAATGGGGGGAAATCAAGTAAGTTCCATGCCAAACGTGCAAAGTCAAGCCTGAGTAATTGTCAAAATGCTTGTTTCGAGCCCTGTGTGAGGTTTATTGGCCCTCAGCCGACATTAATTTCCTTTTCAACCCTAAGCGTGTTTGTGACCTATTAGTGGAGTTTCCTTTACACGGCCCCCAAAGAACCCCAATAAGGAATTGTGTAGGTTGTCCCTGGCATTTCCCATAAACACCTAAGCTCGTGCGAATGTTGTGTGACTGCTTGCCCTGCATAAGTATTTTAGGTCTGTCCCTGGTGTGGGATTAATATCCCCTTAAATTGCATTGTATGCTTGAAACTTATTTGATTAATCCATTGTGCAATCTCCTTCATGGGATTCCCAAGAATCTCTTATAAAGAGCCACTAATAGGTTGTGTTTGAAGTATGTGGTTGACCCCCAGGTGAGGAAATAATTTTCTGTAAACAACCGTAGGACTTGCAATTGTTGTGCCCCTATCATTTGTGCTTTGACCCCTGACATGGGTTAAGTTTCCCTATTCATCAATACTTGGGTTTTGACGATTAATTGCATTTAATTATTCACAATTAGCATCGAAATTAAGGAGATCTTTCTTTTTTCCCAAATATTAATAAGGCCTAAAGAGTTATTAAACTTCATTTAAGGAGAGAATGACTCCTTGTTAACCAGCTGAGATAATTAATCAGCTAGCCGGGTTGGATGTGTTGGTGGAGCACCTGTCTGCTAAGGAAAAGGTCGTGGGTTCATGTCCTGACTTGGACATGGGTATTGTGTCGGCTTTGGTGGTTTGGCCCCTGTAAAACGTGTAAAAAGTCGAGAGTAGTATATCGGGATCCCAGGGGCACATTAACCACCATACGCTTCCAAAGAGAAAAAAAAGTGTCAATTAAAATTTATTGACCAGTTACCAAAAGGTGGTATATTCTCCATTTCAATGAATAAAACCTACTATGATAATGGAGACATTCTGCTTCCGGGTGGGTGGGGGTATAGGGTGGCTTTTTGATGACAACAGGTTTCCCTCCTATTTTAAAGGCATCCTCAAGTCAAAAGCTTCGACCTGAGTATGCCTTTAAGATGGGAGGAAAACCTGTTGTCATCAAAAAGCCACCCTATGCACCCACCCACCCTGAAGCAGAATGTCTCCTTCAACATCCCACCATGGAAATCCACAGAATAAATCCAATGATAATGTTTCTGTCAACTGGGAGATCCCCATTGCATAGAGGAATATTTGTGAAATGTGCTCATAACCGAGTGGAGGGTACCTTTTGCTTTTCTCTGAGATATTAACGTACATGATAGTAGAGGGGAAATGTGATAGAAGAGACTCAACAAAATATTAAAGGTCTCATGACACAAGAGCATGTATGAAACAAAGTATGGAGATGAAAGAAGTATGCAATGATATGGCATTCTGAAAGAAAGAAATAATGTACTGTCAGTTTCCTGTCATATCCTTAAATAAGTTTTTTTTTACTTAATCCACCTCCACAGGATTGTGTTAAGGGTGTGTATTAAAAATACATTTCTCTCTCAGGTGATGGTCACCTGATTGGTTAAAATATAACATTGGATTTTGTCTTACGTTCACATAACCTTTTGTCATACCTTTCATGGCTGTAGAATTAAACATCCTTAGGTATTTGACAGCCATTAGTCCAAAAATTATTGAATAACATCATCCAGAAATTCATTTCTAACCACGAGCTCTAATGCATAATGCCTCTCATTCTCAGTTCCCACAATCCATGGTTTTTGTATTCGCTATTTTTTTTGTAATGAATGACCATTGCCGACACTTACTGGAGGAAAACAAACATTGGCATGCAACAAACAGTATTGCAAGTGTATGTCCTAGATCATGTTAATGATTAAGTACTTGAAAATCATCCTGAGAAATGTCGTTCTATAGTCAAAGATCTTAAACTCGGTATAGGTTTAACATAAAAATTTGAATTTACAATCTGAATACAATGAAGCAGCTTTCAAATTGTGTTAGGACAGCTCTTCACCAATTAAATGCTACATTTGAAATTTGAGGAAGAAATTAACAATTTTAAAATCTCATTTGCTATATAAATATTGGGAAGTTGATCATTAAACACTAATATTAGCATCATAATATTATGTTACATTTTTCGTCTTTCTGCTTTGGCAGTTTTATGATTAAAAGTTTTGAATTAAACTAAATATTCTCTATATCACAAAAAAAGTATTAATGATATTGTCACTATTTTAGATCGGAGCATTATTTACAGCTTTTAAAAAATGAATTCTCTTTGCGTATGCAGCTTTCTCATGAAATTCATGTGCTCCTCTGCCTAACCTTTGTTTTTTTACTGGAACTTTTCTGGTGGGTAATTTAGAACCTGGGATGTAAATATTCATAACTCATGTAGTGCAAGTAAAAAAATTTTCATTATGATTTTATTATAACCATTTGAGAGAATATACATGCTTAAAAATGTTTAACATAATTTTATAGGCATTCTAAAAGAATTTATACCAATAAGATTATTAGTAAGAGCCCATCATCAAGGTAAAAGTATTATGTAATAGCATCACAGATGTCACTTTTTAAATAAAGTTCAGCATCAAGAATTCAGCCATCCTATCCTACACCATCAATGGGGTTGCATATGGTAGTGTAGCCTCGTCAATTCATATATCTTTGCACATTGATGTCATTTCGTACATTCCTGTTATGAAAATAAAGATAATACTCCTGGTATTGGGATTGCTTCAAAGTAGCATAGTATTATGATGTACCTATGTCACATGTAACTCAAATTCTCTTTTCTCTAACAAGAGATAAGCCAGCTCAATTTTTAATTTTAATTTGTTCATATTTGTGTCAACAATAAAGGGACATGACATGCTTTTTATATAATGTGGTGATGTGTTAATAAATAAAATTCAATCATCACAACGCTCCAACCTACCTTAGCCTATATTTATGATATTATTATAATAACTTATTTTGATTCCTTATTAATAAAAGTTTGTTTTTACTCCTCTTACCTCATAAATTCTTGTCCGAAGGGTATCTATTGAATCATTAAGTATAGTAAAATAAAGCTGATGACAATTTCATTAAACCTCGACCAACGAATTCCCATTAAAAGACCCTAGAATGTGAGACCTATGACATTATTCCAAATGTAAATAAAGAATTTACCCTCCTTTATAAAAATTTAATGACATTTAGTTGCCTACCGTGTTTTGAATTTATGGTTTGTTTGCTATTGGTATTCAAAGTAAATTTGATGTATTTGGCATCTTTTGTATTGATGGAAAAGCACTCTGGCTTGTTATATTGTGCATTTCGTGGTGGGAATTTGATTTCAGAATGACACATCGAACATTTTTTTTCGTGGTGTGAACACTGTATCTGCCAAATGTAACTTATTTTTTTAATTACAATAAAATCGTTGACCTCTTAACAGTGTGATATTTTTGGAAAATGCACCGTTTCATTGCAAATAAAAATTTTACTGAAAAGAAGCAGTGGGCTGTTTTGCTAGCTGTTACGTGATCCCCTTCACCCTATCCTGCCCAGGAGCACATTGGCCATGCGAACGGCCTTGAACCATAGTGAATGAAATAAATTTCTCATCTGACAGCAGGGAATGATAGATAAGGGCATCTTATCAAGCTGTTGGCATTGCTCTGAAATTTGTTGGAGGTTTAAAATGTCATAATAATCCCAAGGGCCATTTCAACTTCATATTTTAGTCTGCAATGAGTAGTGGTGTCATAGTCATTCCCTTTGTAAAGGAGAGATTAGTTGAAATTTATTTCTACTTCATATTCACTGGTGTCAAAAGCGTACTATGCGATGTATTTTGTGTCATGCACAGTCTTGGTTATTTGATGGAGGGTTCTTGATGAAATTTTGAGCAAAAATGTGGGTTTGGTGGTGTTATTGTTGCCTAATTGGTTTATCAGGCTTTCAGCGTTCTGACATTAGAAAATCTTCTACCTATCCTAGCTTCAGCCCTACGGATCAAAAATTTGCTACATGCTCCGATGATGGCACGATCAGGATATGGGACTTCTTGCGGTGCCACGAAGAGCGAATTTTACGAGGTAAGTCTGTCCCTGACCATGAGAGCAGGTTTATTTCAGCACCATCTTCAATTTATTGCTATAATTGGTGTTAGAGGGCCCATGCATAGTGCGTCCCTAGCTACTGTGAAAAAAAAATCAATTCAGAAGATCTGAAAACACTGAAAAGGAAGATTGTTCAAGGATTTCTACACAATGCCTCAGTTTATGTCTATTCACAAATTGTTTTGACTGTTAATTGTTTACAATTTATTGTTTTTATGTTCACTGACCATATTTTTGTTCATTATGCAGAAATATGTGAAATTGAAAAAAAGTGTGGTATAAATGTAGTGTATATTACCCATATGAGCTCATACTTATTTTGATAGTTTTTAAATTTTGGTGTTGGACCAAATGTAGATTTCCATCAATAAAATAATTACCTTAATAGTAATAAAAATGTGTAATTTCATGTTTATGTATTTCTATGAGCCTAAGACTTGTAGTAAAAAGTTTTATTTTACTTGTGGGAAAGTCGTTGTTCACTTATTAATTGGCTATATTTTAATCAAATTCGTACATGAAGTGCAGTTGGTAAAATGACATGTTAATGTGTGGGAGACAGAACATTATTTTCCCTGAATTTTCTGTCACAAGCCAGATGTTTTAAATTAAAATGGAATTTACTTCTTTTGAGGTTTTAGTGTGGGAAAGAGTAACATAAAATGTCTTCGGGAAGAAATATTTCATGGAATTTGTGCTTGTTGTGAATGGCATAGGCAGCTTTAAAATGTTGTTGCATGTGAAAATGCTTTGAGTGATGCTTCACTGTCTTATCCTATGGGCCTCAACCTCATCTTCCTATAGGGCATGGTGCTGATGTGAAGTGTGTCCATTGGCATCCACAGAAAGGTCTTCTCATCTCGGGAAGCAAGGACAACCAGCAGCCAGTGAAGCTTTGGGATCCTAAAACCGGACAGTCTCTAGCTACATTGTGAGTTACATGTCCGTTCGTGGGCTGGTGTAGGGAATTTAATCCACCAAGGTTTTATGAATGAATGAATGAATATGAGGCAATGTGTGTTTTTCCATCAAGAAGAATGGGCGATACGGGAAATGTCAAGATGAAAATGTGATTTATTGTTTGAAACCCCATTGTGACTATGTAGTTATTTTGTTTCATACTGTGTATTACATGTTTCTCTTCCCCTGAATGATAGAAATTACTTGAAGTGAAGGATTCAGAACCAGTATACAAGTTGTTGACAGTAATGAATACATGCATTTTATAAGGATAGTAGGTTTTCAGATGACTGGAGTTTTCAGTTTATTTACATGGTCTAATTGGTTTGATAGTGTTGTTTCTCTTGCCTCATCACCTTCAGGGCACATCAACTAAAAAATTCTTCCTTCCTCATTCCTTCAGAAATCTACTGTGAGATATGAGGCATTTGAAATCGCCATCAAGTCAACCAAGCAGTGCAATTAAAATTACAACTATTCTGTCATCAAGAACGTGATCTTTTTGCATTATTGGAAATGTGCAATTTTAATGTTCATTCGATGGTATCTTTTCAAACAACATTTTAATCTTGATTTAGAGGAATGTAGGATGCTATTGTTTATCAGCTCTTGGAGTGTGGCTAATTTCTGTGACATAATTAGAATTTTTATCAAATTATGATGAGGAATGCATTCAGTAGTGGAAATAGTTCATTGTGAAGTGGCAGGAACTCATGAAATGATCCTTGTATTTAATTCACCTTGCAGGTTGCCAGAATGAAAAAGGCTGAAATAATGTATACATTTTATAGTTTTCACTCTTACTTGAGAATAATGTCTTCGTAATATTGTAATAATTAATAGGCTGTACATCAAGGATTTCATAAGATGGATAATTTCACAGATCCAGTTTTGAAATTTGTGCTTTGGGGCATGAAATAGCATACAACGTAAGCCTCAAGCTGTATTCTATATTACTGTCTTTAGTACCCAATACTTTAATGAATAAATTAGAGGGAAGTGGCTGGTTATAATTGGAAAAGGGCTACAGTCATTGTTTCTGTGAGGAACTATTTCATTACTATACAACAATTACGTGTGGGTTTTTAAAAATATAGCTCGTAGAAGGCTATGTGATGCCAGTATCAAGAGTTTTACTGGTGTAGTTCATTAATTTACATCAATCACGGCACATGGAGAAATAACTATAGTAACTTGAATGTTTGAGTGGCAACATCTTAATTCCATGCTAATAATTTGCAGGCCAATGGTGAGTTGTGATAAGTGATCCCTAGAAAGAGTGAAAGTGTTCAGCATAGTAGTAAATTGAAATGCCTATTTGGGGATGAGCTTTTTAAGGAGCTAAAATGCTTCATTTCTTTCCAGTTTAATGTGTACAATCATTCGTGTGATGGATGTTTCACCAACATAGTGCGATTAGGTGGATGCTTGTGGTTCTTGCCTGAACTGATGAGACAGCGCTAGTGTAAATGTAGTCAATCTAGGAAAAGAGAAGAAAAGGAATCATCTTTAATACTTTGGAGGTTCTTAGTGAAACTCTGTACTGTACCTACTAATTAATCGCATAATTGATCATAGGTTTTCCACGCCATCATTATGTATTCCACACAACCTATCAATGCAGTGCACACTTCATAGCTTCCTCTTCAAAGGGAAACCAACAATTTGGTGCTGGCCAGCACACATCTTGTTCAGCATTGTCCCTGCAACTGTATGTATGCAAAAGCAAGAGAGTGTGCCTGCAGGCAGCCTGAGCATAGGAAAGAAGTAAATTCCCAACACCCTCCGAGAATAACAGGCATACTGCCATTATTGAACATTCCACTCACTTTAAATGAACTGGATGTTCTTAAGCCTATATTGCCATCTTATTTTGTTGCTAGGCATTTATGAATCTGTAGATTGTGCATACTGATTATCGCAATAAAATTAAACATGTTCTTATTTCCTCACAGATTCAATGAACAAGTTTACAGAAAACTAATTTCATCCTCACAGGAATCATTAGATTCTGATCTGTAATGATTTTTATTCAACTTAATGGTATAAATCATATTAGATTTCATCAGAATGCCAAGAAGAAAATTGAAGCTTGAATTACACTTTGATTACCTCCATAGAAATTATCAATTGAGAAAAGTGGGTTTTTAATATACCAAGCATATAGCATCTCCAAAATGTGTGTGCACCCAGATTTCTGCTGGGATAGTGTCATGTTATGCATCATAGTAATTGCCCTGCGAAGGGAGTTATGTCGTGTAGGCAATCTGCAGTTCATACAAATCGTCATCCCAATGGTGGAATTATTAAATAAAGTGAATCCACATGAAAAGGTATCGAATTGTAATTGGCATTAAAAATGGCTTTAATGGCATATAAACTAAAAAAAAGTCATGAATCCATGTTGGATTGAGATTGATTTACAGTTCTCTTGGTGCAGCATTAGCTGTAATTCAAAGAGCCCTCAATTGGGGTAACAAAATTTGCTTAGTTAAAGTAGCATGATCTCAGAATTCCACGCCCCACAATTCAAATTACCATGAAACAAAAGCAAAATGTGGTGAGATAAGATGCTCTCTAGGAATGGACGTTCTTAGCTTTCTCAGAATATAAATGGTTTTGCTTAATTTGTTGCAAGTTAAAAGCTTATGTGGCATTAATATTTAAGTTTCACATTCAACTGAATCTCCAGTAGGTTCACTGATTCAGTCACTGTGTATTTAATATTAAGACTGCATCTATACCCTATACTGGGTATGTGGAATGGGCCATGTGGAATTCACACATCAGGGTAGGGTGGCCAGTTCCTTTCCCTATACTGCCTGAGATTTCCCAGGATGACCTGGTACCCGAAAAATGGTACACAGCTTCAGAGAAGCTGAGGGGGCCCAGAGGCATGACTCAGAATTGAACCAGGGCCCTCTGGTTAGTAGCCCAGCACACTACCCACTGGAGAACCACCCCATCAGACCAACCTTTGGGTTGATTACCGTGGTGGAAAAACATCACACGACACTTAATGCTTATTTCTTTGCATAAAATATTTATGCTGCACTAGTTGTGTGCAATATCTGCTTCTCTCTGAATGCAATGTCATAAGAAGATATCACTTTCGTACAGACACATGTTCTACGAGAGCACAATGGGAACGAAACCAAATTAATCAGGATTTGTGAGCACTGTGAATTAAAGAACTAGGATACAGCGTGATAAAATTTGTGTGATACTGTAATAGGGGGAAGAGAAAACGGGTATGGGGTTCCTGAATCTTTCCCAAAAATCAAGGTGTGATTAATGGATGGCCCCCAATCCCCAGAATCATTGGCAATGGAGAGGAATTGAGGAAATTCAAGTGTTGTCTAAATATTTAAAATTATGCACTTGAACCAAACTGCATCATAGCTTCAAACTATCTAACTTTATGGTATAAAAATCAACTTTTCATGTAAATTTTAACATTGCTTAAATGGTGATTTCAAGTGGAATAATAACAATTTGAATTGACCCATGCCAAATCAACTATTCTACTGTATTTAATTATATATACCAAGGTGAACGTTCATTCTGGCCCATCTCTAGTCAGGATTCCATGAAATTTTCCTCAGGATTTGGTTGTAATTGGATTCCTAAATCTACTCAACTTTTGGTCCTAAATCATCAATTTCCACGGATTCACGACTGCATTGGATTGGGTGACTGGCAAAGTGGAGGCGCTACAATGATCATATATTTCCTCAAAGGCTATATTGCAACTGGGTCATTCATTCCCCTTGAGTTATAATTGACCCATCTGGATTTCCCACCAAAGCTCATTTATCAAAGCTATAGACTCCTTTGAAACTGAATTGTTAATATGATTTAGAATTTCCAGATCACATATTTTGAAATTGAGAAATTGTAAGCATGGTAATAGATTTGTCATCATCGAAAACCTATGTACGAGTAATCTAGGAGAAATTGTTGAACAGAGTTGTAGTGTTGGGAAATGGACCCCATGCTGGTTTTGATTGTTCCGAAGTCAGTTTTCAATTCCTCTTCCCCCCTTCTAAGCAGTGTGTCTTGGTGTTCGGTCATCCTTCCTAGAACTTTCTCTCAATAACTAATTCTGTCACTCCCAGGTCCCTTCTCTCTTCTTGTGACCATTATGAGTTGATGATGAGCAAGAGATGCACACGCATTAAGGGGCTTTCAAATTTCGACAGTAAATGCCTGCTAATTAGAGTAAAACAAAAAATAAAGTTGATTCAAAATATGGCCCCTTATTTCGTATTCTATTTCCCCAATTTCCGTATGGTTTTTTGTGACTTCGTCCTCAAGAGAAATGTTATCATTATCCTTCATTTTTATTAGTTATTGGCACAGTTTGTAAAGCAATACTATAGTGAAAATCCTGTGATGAGAACAACCTATTAAAGAAACTGCAGGGAATACTGCTGCAGTAACTGCAGTTATTCGTTTGCAGACGTGCTCACAAAAGTGAGAAATTTTTACATTGGAAAAGTCATTCATCTGTTGAAAGTCGAGGGATCCAGGCTCAAGCAAATGACTTTTCCACTGTTTATATTTCTTGCAAACCATACCCTGCTTCTTGAAATAAGGAAGGGTATTTTTAGAAACCTGTGTGTAATTTTAGGGAAGTAGTGAATTCATTTTTGTAAGTGTATGTCGAAGGAAAACAAAATATCAACACAGGATTCCCACCAAAATGTTTGGAGGTTCAACCTTTGTTTTTCAGTGGTTACTGTTATGTTCTAATCATGAGTCTACTAACGTATTTGCTATTCTTTAGATCCCCCTGCACATTAATCCATTTATTGTTCTGACTCCAGCAGCAAACAGAAATGGTTACATTTTTCCAGTAGCCATGTGACTTAAATAAACATAAGCTAATGATGCAAATACAGAAAGATTAAATCATTTCATCGGTTACAAACATGCTTGATGGGGGATGTTTGTCAGTATTGCAACATTTGGCTTACCCCGTAAAAAACTTAATGGTTATACCATAAATTTATTTTTATTGTCAAAGTTTTGACCTTAAGGCCCTTTCTTAAATCTAATCACTAAACATCACAAAATACCAATGACCAAGGTGGGACTCAAACTCATGGGCTATTACTCTGAATGAAATTACGATCACACAACATTTATTGTTGTTTGATTCATTATTTCCCAGTAGTATAATGACCACAATATTGATCATTTTTGCAATAATTGCATACTACATGGTTGAAGTTCAATTCTAAATGGAAGCCATGACCTTTGAGTTGGCAGCTGATTGAGTTGCAATCAAGTCAAGTATGATTGTGACGAAGTGAAGTGGAAAAAGTAGTCAGTACTTAAATGAGATCTCTTCCCTTAAGTTTTGAGTCATGCTAATTATTCAGTCATGTATCCTTGTTCAGGTCATTCAGCTTGCTTTCCCATTTGATGTAATGCAACATGTCCCTTCTTGAAAATGTTTTCAGGCATGCTCACAAAAGTACAGTGATGGATGTAAAGTGGAACAGCAATGGCAACTGGCTGGTGACTGCTTCCCGCGATCATTTGCTCAAACTTTTTGATTTAAGAAATCTAAGCACTGAAGTTCAAACATTCCGAGGCCACAAGAAGGAGGCAAGCAGTGTGGCGTGGCATCCTTATCACGAAGGATTATTCTGCAGTGGTGGATCTGATGGAGCAATCCTGTTCTGGCATGTTGGGTAAGGAAAAAATGGATGGATGGAATTTCCTGTCATTAAGAAGACAACATAATAGCAGTTAAAATTATGATATTCACCTTTCCTTCCTTTCCGTTTAGTGATCAAAATAGAAATGCAGTCACCATTTTTTTTGTTATAGACTGATTTAGATGTGTTTATTGGTCAACAAAATGTCGATGGAAGAATTTTTTTTAGACAATTGATTTTTTATTTATTTTTTCATTAAAGTTTACATTTTAACTATTTTGATCAGAGTTTCAGTGTAGTTTATTAGAGATAGTTTTTATGTTATTTATACGTATATATGTCTATGTTAGCCTTGTCATTTGAATCTGAGCATTTTTGTACATGACTGCGAGAAAGATAAGCCTTAATTCCATGCCTATATTTTGTGGTGAAAAATTATATTTTAATATTAAAGTTAAATTGTGACAAATGGAAAGTATCCAAAAAATAGAAGCTAGGTTTAAAAATTTATATTAAAAACAGTACATGATTAATATGTAACGTACTTAATTATGCACTATTCGATATTGGCTTATTAAGGAACTCACGGACTCAGCAGGACTTGCTTTTGGAGCAATTTTGTTAGATTTTTTTGAACATTTAGTCTGTGGTTGAACATGTGTCTATTCAACCAAGTTTGATTTTTTCATTAGTTCCATGTTAAATTTTGAATATTTATTGTATATTATGTTCTTTGGATTGAATTTTTGATTGAATTAAATGAAATTTACTGTGAAATAAAGTTATGATGGAGCCAAAATACATTAAGTTTAATGCTGGACACTTGTAATTTTTTGTCATTGTGTTTAATTTCAGTTCACGTGCTTGTTTTCATAATTTTCCAACCTTTTTAGATCCAATATCTTGACTACACTCTACTGAGTTGACTCATTTTGTTACTTTTGCAGAGCCGATAAGGAAGTGGGAGGGATTGATGCTGCACACGACAGCATAGTGTGGGCCCTGGCTTGGCATCCACTTGGTCACATACTCTGCTCTGGCTCCAACGACCACACAAGTAAATTTTGGACCAGGAATCGCCCTGGAGACCAAATGAGGGACAAATACAACCTAAACACACTGCCTGCTGGATTGGCCGGATTCGACGACGCAGACATTGGTATTCATTCTTGCGGCCGTGCTATGCTTATCCTTGTTTGCCATGAATCATTTTAGCCCGAGTATTCACTGGGAACATACTATTTTTATGGGTTGCCAGAGTTCACGGGCTCGAGTTTTTTCAAGCATTCCTCTTCCCCTCCCCTCCGAATTTCTGAATAAAAAGCTGTCTGCCATGCATTTCCCACTTCCAGTACCAGTTGTAGCTGCCAACTTGCACCTCCCAATACATTGTCAAATTGAACAGAATCATTCATGTGGATCAGAATCGTTCAATTGGAACCTACTGTAAAACCAAAAAAAATTGAAATTTTCCACAGGGTGAAATAATTCATTGCCACTTGGGTCTCCAATTTCTCATCGAGTGATGATGATGAATACGTAATGCATTGAAGCCCATGCCACAATAAATTATTGTATCCAGGGTAAAATTGGATGTTTTCATTCACTGCCTTATCTTATTTTTCATCATTTTTTTCAGGAAGGCAAAAATGAATTTTGAATAGCATTGGTGAATCTGTTAAATGAGATGTTGATCTGGAATTAGCACTTAAGTTACTGTTATTGATTTGGTAATATTCTCTACCATTGTCTACCTCAGCATACTTAAACAGTTTATCTCGTATCATTTTTTGTAGTATTACACAAGAATTTTTGTAAATTTGCAGTGCTGTCCCTTTGGAAATTCAAACTACTTGTTCAAGCCCTGACTGCCATGTGTGTATGTATACATACGTGTAATGTTCTATGCCTTCTTGGGCACTCACAAGTTTGGATTTCCATTCTCTTGGTGTTCATTTTGTGTGCAAATTTGATTTACTAACTATTAGTTTGTATTGAATTGACTTAATGTTTAAACCATGGTCAGTTATTATTCCTTTTTGTCTGCATGAAATTTATGGTCCAGTTCTTGTTGCTTAAAAAATTACTCATGTCAAGAGTTTCATGACAAAACAGGCCAAGTAACGTAGGTAAAATAGCAATTTTGACAATAGTGACGATTTGAGTTGAGTTAAACTGTAAACCTAACATTTAAACTAAAAACCATAAAACCACTATTATGGCAATATTTGGCAAAAAGAAAATTTTCAAACTCCGGTGAAACATTGATTATTTTGCATGCACATCCATCTGGCACAAAGCCTTAAATATGATTACACATCCCTTACATGTGAAGTGGTTCTCACAGTATATAGTAAGGTCTTACATTGTCTTTATTTGTGCGAAAAAAAAATTAAATGGCTTGTCTGCAAGCAGTATTCTTCGCATGCAATAAAGCCAAATAGTCGAGCATCATGGGAGTAGAATAGGTTGAATACTTGAATAGAAATGATACAGGCAATAAAAAGACTCAGGTTTCAGTTTGCATTCGCCTTGCTGAGTATTTTATCTTAACAAGTAGGGTTAATTTTATTTCATTACAGTGAAACCCAGATCATTCAATGAAAATTGTCATGTTGAAATATAAAAAGTTTTTCACAAAGCAGTTCCTAAAATCATTCCATATTGTCTATGAACCTGACCAGCATATTATTTGTTTGAGTTAAATGTGAATGCTGGATATGAATATTTTTGTATTTAATATTCATGACCTGTTTGTAGGTTCTCATATGAACAGAATGCTTTTTAGGAAAGACATTTTATTGTCTTTGTTCTACTCATCATCTACTTTTCTTCATTATAATTAGGTAACTGAGATTACAAATGTCCCCTTTTGTACTCGGGCCATTTTTTTCTATTTTACTTGGAGTGTACCAAGCCTTATTCACGCAAATGTACACAAGAAATCTTTTATTTTTAATTTTTGCAAAAATTGAGGGAGTGCCTAATGTTCTATAAGAATAATTCACTGAAAACCAATTCCAGATGAACCTGCCACCATTCCGGGCATGGGGCCTGATGATAGGGTAGAGCTTCCTTCGAAAAATGATGCACAGATTCCTGGGCTGGACTTCGAAAATGTCCAAGATTCACAAAAACCTACTAAAAAGGTATGTGAGATAATTTTGCTGGCAGTGTTTTCATTAAAAAGTGAATATATGTCTAATGATTCTAAACTGTCCATTACAACTTGTATTTCTAACATTTGTGAATGGTGTTTCAGGTGCCATATGCCAAGCCTATTCCAAAGAACTTCCAGGCTCAGTGGAATGAAACAAAGAAGCATAACAACGAGGATGGCCGAGGTAATTTCTCTATTCTCTTGGACATTCAGGCAATCGAAAGATTGCAGCAATAGACTGGGGTTTTTTTTAATGGATGGTTGATGCTATAAGCAACTGGGCACTGGGCAAGTCACTTGACTACTGATTGGTGGTCCTAAATTAAAATCATGATGTCATCTCATGTTAAAAAAAAAATTGTGGTTGGTTTGGCTCAGCCAAATAGGTTGTTTACTGAGCACCAGGTCAGGTCAGGAAAGAGAGACCATCTGCAAAACAGAAAGGAACCACCCTCCTGACCCCATTCAAAATGTTTGTGATTTTCCACATTGGTTTCGCCTTGCTCAGAGTGAAATCTACGATGTAACCTATCATGTCAACTACCAGGTTGACAACTAAAGTTTAGTTTGATTGTGAAAAATGATACTTCTTCATGTTTTTGGGTGGTGACCTGTTATTATGTCTCCTATCTCGTATATGAAATTCTTTCACTTATCATATTTATTTATACAAATATGGCTACCTTTTCTATGGTTTTTGCACCTAGCAGAGCAGATGGATAAAAAAGAAGATAGATATATTGCATACTGAGTTACTTTGAGACTATGTTATTCCTTTTATTCCATATTCGTTTGGTACACCAGGTCATCCCTGGTTGAAGTGGTACACCTATCATTATCATTACCACTTTTGGATACTGTTATACCGGTGCATATTCTCTACTACACATATATGATGTGATTTCCTTTTAAACATTTTTCATGGAGGTGAAACTATAGTGATACAGTTCATTACAGCCTTATAGGAAGCACTAGGGAAAACCAGTTTTGATGCATATTTCTTTTTTGTGTAATCTCATGGAATAGTTGAGATCCACCTTGGTACAAAATTTACCTTGTTTAAATGGTAGAACATGTCCTTTGCTGTAGTCTTTCAGGAGTTTATTCTGTTTGAACAGAAGATAATCTTTACTAGGGAATAGCCAAACTTGCATACCCTACTTCAAAAATGACCTCCTAGGATTTGCTGAGTTATATCCATTTTTCAATGCATTGTGATATTGCAACATTAACTGAGATGAATCTTGTTTATTGTTCTGCCATGGTTATTCATAACTAACATGATGGCAATTAAAAAAGTGCTTAATACATTTTTAGCAGACATTTGACAAATTTAAGTTGTGTTGAAAGATAGTGAAATAGGATAGTAGGTTTGAGGGATGGAGATAGCATTGTAAACCTCAAATCAATTTCCGAGTTAATAACTGTGGTTTTTTGTGTGTGAATCAGGCTGTAAAATTAGGGATAGTTTAGCTTATGAGGTAATGAGATGGACTGGCTTAGATAGGGTTAAGCAAAGTTGTGTTTTTGCATGTGCTTTTTAATGTATGTTCCAAGGAAATGGTATAAGAGACGGCAAAAGGGTTGAGGGTAGGAATGAAAGTCTGCGAGAAACTTTTCAAGTCAGATTTGAACAAGATCAAGTTAGCCTGTCAACCATAAGTTTGCAGGCATTGTCTAGTGAATTACAGAATCGATGTGAAAGGTATGGAATGAAGACAAATCATATAGGAATTGAAGTAGTTAAAGATATATGGTATGTTATGGAATTATAAAATTAGACACATAAAGTAGTGAAATTTAAAAATGGGTTTAGTTATATAGAATTATATCTCTTAGGTTCGTTTAAAGCCAATATTACTTGGCTCTGAAAAACCTTTCTTCTCTTATTCTAATATCTGGGGCCTGTTTCTCAAAGCTTCAAGTAATTTTACAAATCCTTGGAAAGCAATGGTAACTGTACAAATGCTTGCTGTGTAAAAATCTGTGATGAATTTCCTTACATATTATGTCATGAAGTAATCGCTATTGTATTCATAGTGGTATTGTCCATAAGGTTTAAGACAACGTTTAAAACAGAGCATGATGAGGTTTACTTCATGAGATTGAATGTAAAGTAATTTGTCGTAACATTTTGTTTGAACAAAGCTGTTAGAAATTGACAGTGTAAGGGAATGCTTGGATAATTAGTTAACTCAGAAAGATCCTTCCTGAAATCAGAAGAATCCAGGTTCAAATCCTGATCTAGCTGAATGATTTGTCTGCTGTGAAATTCTTACCTTTGTATGAACGCCATTGGGTGACTCTTGAAGTTACAGTTGCAGTATTTCTAAGTTTCTTTGAATCTTAACTAAACCATATGTAACATGGAAAGTAGATGTGATAAGTGATGGAACTTATTTATTTTCATTAAAAGGTACTCCATAAGCATTCTAGAAATGCTTTTAAATTGGCTTATGGCTATGAGAAATTGGCCCCATGTATTTTTGGTCAAGTGACAAGTTGTATTAGTTGATTGTAATAGACCATTTGGGTAATGCAAAAGTGTCTACATTGTTTAAGAGTTTGAAAAACATCCATGAGGTTGTGAAATCATTTTCAGGGATGGTCAAAAGCTTATCTCTAATTACCAGACTATCTGCAATAATAATGATAATTGGTAAAGTAATTGATTTCACTCAGTTTTAAGCATATTCTTTATCCTTATAATGAATAATTACACTCATCAATGCAATTACAAAATTGTCAAGGTGTCTTTAATTTAAGCAGTTAAATTTTTTCATGGCAACTTTCCTTTATTATGCTGATTTACAGCCAAAATAAGTTAAACCTTAAGCATGATTGTTTCCAAATGGTAAGGATCTCTATCTCAAAGGTAAAAGCGGCATCGCAAATCCATAGAGCAGTTATCAACATTTTTTGAAACTTTCTAAATCACTTCCTGTGAAATATTTTCAAGTGATAAGTGTTGTTAAGTACTTAATTGCCACTGAAAGAGCCTGTGGGATTCTACTAAAAGAACTTGTAAAATAGTAAATTCAAAGAAGGATAACCTCTTCATCAAAGAGTATACATAATGTGATTACATTGATTTTTGTAACCTGTTTGTCTGTATGTGTATTACGTTCCTGGTCATCTTAAAGGGAAGAGTACATTTTCCTATGGAGTCAAATCCAATGAACCTTTTTGAATTTATTTTGATGTTGCAATCTGCATTTGTTGGTGAATTTTTAAGCTATCTTCATTTTCTGACTTGTGACATTTATAGTTATTTTTCTTTGGTGGGTTTTGAGGAAAATATGTCATTGATGGGGTTTCTCCAATTTCACACCATTCTTGTCTAATATTTGTTAGTAGTTCATATTTAAAAATGTTAATGATGTTTCCGTGTGCATCCTACCATGATATGCACATGGACATACAATTCAATTTGTTCTGCTATCATGTGAAATCCTAAATCCTAATACTAAACTGGAAACCATTTAATCCTTAAACTCTGTAATTTTCTTGCTCCATGCTATGATCTAGAAGGGAGTAATTATTCACATTTTGCAATCATTAGTGATGTCTTATTATTTGCTTATTTTATGAGCATTCCAAGTTATTTGATGCAAGTGATCTTTTTTCTAAAAAAAACCTGGCTCTTTGTCATTCTCAGGTGATGATGATAGTGATGATGAAGATTCATCTCGCTCGCGCTCAAGGGGCTGGGATTCTTCAAGCAAGGATCAGTATCCTTATCTTGACTCTGTTGTCATGGTAGACGGTAATGAACAGTCGCAGATCAAAGTGCCTTTAACAGATCTCCAACCAACAGCACTTATTATGTACGGAAAACTGGTGCCTGTAGAACGTAAGTATTATAAAAGAAGTCTCTATTTGTCTCATTCATGGGTAAGTACCTGCAAAAGCTTAATGTATTTGATAATCTTTTCCAGGCAGATGAAATGCATTGTTCATGCATTATGTTATAATTATTTTTCTAATATTTCCTTTCCCTAGCTTCCATCATCCACTGCTTTATACCCATATTATAATTATCTATGTAATGTAGGTATTCTTTGAAACTTTTGCCCTCGAAGACCATTCCATATCTGTTTAATGTTTTCAATGATGATTCCATTTTCCAACTTTATATTTTTATAATGTTCCTAGTAGAATTTGGGGAAAAAATGGTGAGGTTGTTCCAAGCTCAATGGTTAAAGTTGTTTTTAAGTTTTGATAGGAATATGTACTGAAAAATTACATAACCTGCAAAGAAAACTTTGTTTTTAATCACTGCAGACATCCTCAGTACAAAAGAACATGATTCAAAACTCTGTTGCACAGCAGTGATGTAAACTTCTCACTATGTTGGTTTTTTTGTACATTCAAGAATTATGAAGAAATAAGGGTATGTTTGAAAGCATTGAAGAAAATTTACTACCCACATTTGTAGTTAAACAGTTACAGCCCTGCTATACAGTTTGTGGTCATTAATGCCGGTATATTTTTCATTTTCTCTGCTGAACAAGATGTATTTCCTGTTTAATTGTTTGTAATATCAACAAAACAGCACTTATTAGTTTTCTAGTAGTCAGCGATTCTTACTGAGACAAACACCTTTGGAGATGAAGGCTGTCCAGGGAAGAAATATGCTATGGATGCATGACTGCTTATCCATTATACATACACATACATTTATAGCTTTCAGCACAGATGATTGCTTGATCAGTTATGAAAGCGTTAAGATGTTTTCTACTGTAATTACTATGATACAGTGACCAAAGAACCAGTCAGTTTTGTTAATTCAGCATGTTCATAGCTCATATTGCCTGATTACAATTATCAGGTACAGGTTGCATCATGCTTACAAAGCCTTGAAACATTCCTGAGTATTCCACTTAAAGTTAAATGAAAATTTTGATTAACAGAGTAAATTGGAGCTTTGTAAATATTGGACTCTTGGAATTAATAATATCAGAACCATATACTTTTCAACTACTACCGTCCACTTACCGGATTGTTGCTTCCTTGTAGTTGGGTTTATTGTTTCCATCCCTATTCTCAGTTTAATCCAAGATGTTGAATTTTTTTTATGAGAATGCATTTCAAGGTTCTTGAAAACTTATTATTTTCTGGTTGAAAATCTTTGATAAAAACGTTGAATGAGAAATCATTTAATCTCTGCCTGTCCATGAGAATGGAGTCTTTACTGCAAGTTTGATCATTTCCTCATCGACTAGTTGATTGGATGTGATGAATCTGCATGTAAATACTGTAGGTGCCTGTGTGATTTGGGCCTGCAAATATGTGTAAGCCATATAGCAAAACTTGTTCAGCTGCATATTCCATTCTGGAATGCTCATCTGTCAGCAAACACACACAATGCGAAGTCAATGAATTCACTCTTTCCCCTTGATATTTACGTTTTGGGGTATCATTCACCAAAGATGGACCGAAACACAACTGATGCGAGACGCTTTCTTATTTAATCCTAGCCGGTTCGACTTTGGCCACTGCCATCGCAGGGGGTGCGGACGAACTTAAGAGGATAATCGACTCTGGCGAGGTGGAGGAACTCCGCGAAGTCATCAGCCAACGGGACGACAACTACGAGGAGGAGGAGAACGAGCTGATTGTGGTGCCTGAGATGTCACCAAACTCGGAGCAGATGCCATCTGCCCAGCACCAGCAGAGGCACTCAAGGTTCAACGATGGACCGGGGACCCCCACGACTGACAACAACATGTGGTACAGGGAGAGCAATGGAGGTGGGGGCGGAGACACGGGCCCCACCAACTATCACCACCGCCAGTTCGATTCGAGGGGGGGGAGAGGGGGAGGTGGTGGGCGTGGAGGCATGCACCAGTTCATGGGCGACAGGGACATGAGGATGGGCCCCCCGATGAGGCCCGATGGTGTGCCCATGGACTCGAGGGGCGGAGGAGGGGGAGGGTTCCCCGGCCACAGGATGAGTGGTGGGGGAGGTCCCCCACAGATGGACTCTCCCGTCGGAGGACGGATTCTTCCCGGTGGCGGGGACACCCAATGGCAGGGGTCAGGCGGAGGCAGCACGGGTGACATGGACCTGAGGATGGACATGCCGAACACCGGGCCCATGCCGCACCACATGGGCCCCCACTCGAGGGGAGGTGGGATGGTGGGTAGCAACGGTCCGCCGCCTCCCCAGCAGCGGTACGAGCAGGACCAGGACTTCCGACAGATGGGCGGGCCCCCCCCGAGGGGTAGGGGCATGCGTGGCACGCCCCCACCCTTTGGGCGGGGCATCGCCCGGGGGGTCCCGTCGGCACCGCCTGGCGGAGGCAGGGACATGGACCACCGCGTCCAGGGTGGTTATGAGGACTTTGAACCGTCCCCGGGTGGGGGCAGGGGTGGTTACCAGCAGAATGTGCCACCCCACGGTCCTGGGGGCAACCCTCGTGGCGGCATCGGTTCGAGGGGTGGCTATGGCATGAGTCCAGAGAGGGGCATGAGGGGTGGGCCGTCGAGGC
>LYUA01000045.1:544103-556280 GCA_002093875.1 Calopteryx splendens | reverse complement strand
GTTATATTCTAAACGACATGACGTTATCTACCAATCAGAGTTATATATATATATATATATGTATAACATATAAATATTGCCCACCAATTCCCTTTGTATTTTAGTACAGGTTTTTCTGGTTAATGCATCGTCAGAAGGTCACAATCAATTTCATTCATAGGTGTAAGAAATATTAATTTGAGGGAACCACAGAATAAAATGTCCATGGTCCATGTGTCTATACAAAGCGACCACTGAAGGTATTACAGGCTCCATATTCCATTGGAGCAAGGACGATAAGCCCGTTTTGGAAAGCAAAATTTAGACATATTCCTTTTACTTTGTCAAAAACTGTCAACAATTTTTGTTTTCCATTGTTTATGTTCGTTTAACATGTCAAAATCTGAGTAACTGTGAATATATTGTCTCGGGGGTCTTACAAGGCCCACGACAATAGACCGATATCTATCTATAAAGCATTCTTAATTAGAGTCGTAATCATTCTATCGACTGGAACTCACCTAAAAAATTTAAGTGTTGGCTGAAATAATGCAATAATAAACCTCGGCGGAAGAATCCTCCTGGGGCTCCCCACCCCCAATCCCCCGAGTAAGTAAACTTATTGTACATCCCTCTTTACCCCCGCCACCCCCCAAAAAAAGCCTGACGTAATTGAAGGACAACCCTCACCAAGCACGTTCTCTTCCCCGCTGGCCTAACAGTCTGCCTTGAAGCATCCCCCTTCACCTCCTCCTCTCCACCCACCTTTATCCTGGCTTCTTCGGATTACACCCGACAGCTTACCTCTTCTCTTCCCCCATCAATGACAGTTCACTTTGTTGATTGAAGTGTTTCGCCAGGGTAATGTGCGGGGGATCGAACGATTGGTGTCGGGAATCTCTCCCGACGAAGGCGAAGGGAATCGTCGGGGGTCTGAGAAATCGACGACGGACGAGGGGAAGCGCGGAAAAGCGTGGCGGTCGACCCGGTGGAAATATGAATCTTTTCTCTTTCGGTTCCGAGTCGCGATAATTCTCGCGTACGCTCGCTATTAGGTTGCGGCGGGTGGTTTTCTCCTCGTGTGGACTTTCTTCGCTATCAAATAGGTCAGGCGCGCAGGATTTCTCTCTCAGGAGATAGGTCAGGTTCAGCAGGATTTCTCTCACTCTCTTCCTTTCGATGGGGGAACCCTTCGAGTGGGCACTTCCGTCGAATTTCGCGTCCATTTTCTCCGATGAAAAAATTACGCAATTGAGCGCCTCGAAAGGAGCGATAACCGAGACGAAGATTGGAAACCTTGATATTACTCTCGCCTCGCCGGCTTTGCCCTCCAAGAGTGGACGGGACGATGCAAAATGCGTGTTTCATCTCAAATCTTAATCAACAGTGTTAGCAGTCCGAATTACTATCAAACAGTATTCCAATTTCTAATTTCTTCTGGGACTCAGCTTTTCATAATCCCTTGCGGTGATTTTTTATAACGCACTTGCCAACGCATTTTACACGTTCGCTTTCGGATAGCCGTTCCTTTCTTCCTACATGGGAGAATAAAATTGGTGGTATTTCATTGCATGCACTATATTCCGTTTTGTGGCTTCAATACTTAAAGAGCGAGCGTAAAGAAATAACCACGACGGGAATGTGCTGTGTCGCCGAAAGGATAAAATATTATTTGTGTAGAAAATTTAATGAATGGAATAAAAAAAGGTAAATTCAGGGATTCATTCGCAGGGAGAAACCATCAATTATCTGCAAATGCACAACAATTTTGGTAGAGGAGAAAAGTCTTGCTAGGATGTTAAGCTTCATTGAAGTTATAATGAAGAAATGAAAGCTATCAATTAACATAAATAAAAGCTACATAATGATTTGTGAAAGGAGACATCAACGTGAGACGAGGGTAGCTGAAACTGTAATGAGAAAAGTCGGCGTAAACAACTAACTACGTACGCTTTTTGGTAAGGAAACATCCCGTTAAAATATGTTTATAGAACATGCTATGCTATGAAAGTGAGGCGTGGGCAATAACAGCAGAAAATAAATTAATAATGGAAGCGATGGGAAGTTATCTCACAATTTTTACGAAGAGCAAGGAAAGAAGGAAGTTTATTGAAAAAAAGGCAAGTTAGAGGTCATACTGTAAGGCATAAGTTTTGGATGAAAAGGCAATAGCAGAAGGGAGACTGGATGGAAAAAATTTGTTAGGGGAAGGCCGCGATTGTAATGTACCAAACAGGCAAAGGAAGATGTCAACGTAAGAAGTTTGAAGAAATGAAAATAACATAATGAGAAGAGACCGGTGTGCAGTACTGCTTACAAACCAATTTTCTGGTTAATAACCGGTAGTAGTGACCAATATCATGCATTTAGTCAGAGGCTACTCCGCAGAATCATAGTTTGGTTTCAGAAATCATTCCACGGTAGAGCGTATGTGAGAACATATGCAGTCCATTTCTTCAGATATATTTCTTCCGGGATCTTAAAATTCGTAAGGGATTTACTTTGGTTCACACCGAGTCATTTCTTTTCCCTCTTGTTAATTTCCTTTGCTGTTTACTCTGGTGGCCTGAATTATTTACAGTGACGTTAATTTCACTAGGTAGGTGATGCAAAAAGGTACCAATTCCTTTCTTATTTAGAATGAAATATTTTCGATTTTTGCAGGCTTTTTAAGATTTATGAATATGAAATACGACCGATGCTTACGTGCAAGATGATACGTGACCACAAAATAAGATGATATGAAAACATTCGGTGCGTCAATTTTTTCTTATTTTGAATGAAATATTTTCGATTTTTGAAGAATTTTTAAGATTTATGAATATAAAATACGACCGATGCTTACGTGCAAGATGATACGTGACCACAAAATAGGATGATATGAAAACACTCGGTGCGTCGATTTTTTCGACGAACATCGAGTGTGTGATGAATACTTTATCCAAGCATCGACCACTCGATCGCTCTTTCGTCGTGGCACCCCTTCAACTCGCCACCGCCGACTCCAGCACCCATTGGGAGTGAACCAAAGGTGGATGACTTTGAGGGCGACCAAATGTCGCCCTCCGTATCGGGGAGTTAAAAGCATTTCTTCGGAGATGCTGGTCACAAATAAAACGGGGAATAAGTGCCTGCGAGACCGAAAGCCCTCTATAATCAGGCACCACCTTCTTTTTTTATATTCCCATTGGAAATTTCGTGGACGTCAATCCACTCTCCTCCTGACTTCGCGACGACAGTCATCTCCCGCTAAACATTTCGACGTCAAATGTGATGTTTGATGAGGACCGTCAACAAAATACGTCGCGCAATCAGGGGGGGGGGGATTTCGTTGAGTGTTTCGCTCCGAGACGGGCAGGTAGGGTGGGTGGGCTATCCATGGAGCCACGGCCGGTGCGACTAAATTAAACAAATCGCCGACTTTCTCCCGTCTCCCTGCCATTTGGCTTTGTCTTGTGCTCTTTGAATTTATATTTCGCTGCATTGTCGCACGAGAGTTAATATTAATTTATAAAATTAATATTACTTCCCAAAGGTGGTGAAACCGGAATATAAATTTTGGGAGTGTGAGGGGGGGTGTGGTGATTTCTGGCTCTCCATTACCAACTATGGTGTATGGATAATATCCCTTCCAAAAGCTTAATTAGTATATTTAAGATTGTTTAATTGGTAATTTATTTTTTTGATATTTTCTATAGACTAAGGAAAAGTGCCCCTTGAATCAAGTTACAATTAGTACTAAACTTAGTCAAATGTTCTCTAGTGGGGATAAAATTTCGGGGAGGGTGATATAGCCTAATCAGCCCCTTCCTGGTGATTGCTTCTCAATAAAAAAATAAGTTTTATATTATTATAAATGTTTTTAACAAGGTAGGGTAGGAAATCTGTCGGTCAACAAAAAAGTATCTAAAAATCCATCTGGCCTTCGTTCAATGTTCAAAAACATAGGGTGATTATTAGCATTGAGTGTATTTTTTTGTCGAATTTGAAATTTCCTATTGTTGTGGCTATGAATTTTGCGAGGAAAAAAGGATTCCTTATTCCTATTCGATTTTCGGCATTCAACTTTCCTCTATACCTTCTCGTTGTGATTTGAGTCGATGATGTGTGGAAATTGGTTTGATTTCTTGTTTCTGATTTTGCAGTTTTGGAAAATCGCTCAATTGTTTCTTCCCTCATTAGTATTTCATAATAGTACTCTTACTTTTAACCCGTCGGTACTCGGTGCTGGGGCCTTTGGACTTGCGTTCTAAGGCAGCATCTTCTTTGAATTTGCCTTCAATAATAGTCTTGTTGTTTATTTACAATTCCACGTGTATTAATAAGTCGAAAAATTGTAGTAGCAAAGTTATGCTCACTCTTTGGAAAAAACGTTAAGCATGAAAAATCCGAAGTTTCTGAGAATTATCCTTGAATCACGCAGGCGACTTATCATCCAGTTACTTTCGACGCCTCCTTCAAGTCACTTTCTGTCTTTTTTCGAATTCCTCCCACTGACTTTCCCTTCCCGCCGGGCCCATCAAGCAATTCTTGGACTTTATCTTCCCTCTCCAGCTCCAGTTTATTTTCCTCCAAATCCTCCACCAAACCTTTCAAAAAAGTCGTCCATCCGTCCCTATCCCGAAAGAATGCGATGCCGAGGAATCAGAAGGAAAGAGGTACTTCGACAGGCGACATTTTATTTAGAGGGATCACTCCACGGTTATGAGCTCGCGGGAGATTACGCGGTGAGTGGTGGGCAGGGAAGTTTTTGTCGTTCGGTAGTCTCACTGCACGTGCGTCGGGAGAGATGTCGTAGCTTAATCACCTACTTTGTTCAGCTTGGGCATTTTTATGGGATGTAAAGGCGCACATAGGAGATGGTTGCTATGGCATGTCCAGCCCAAGCTGTCGTTGCGTGAGAGGTGCAGGTTCTGTAAATCAAAGGGAGTACCAAGTTTTGATTAAGATACCTACTTAATTCATCTGGGGAATTATACCTTGAGGTCGGCACTAGACTTTCCAAACTATTCGTTGAAAATATAGCAGAAAACAATATTAACTCTTAGTCATTGGTTTTTATTGTAATTTTCAAATAGCACACTGTCTTTTCTTATTGATTTGAGCCGTACAGAAAAAATACGCATGTTTTCTAACGAATCGGTTAACTAAACCTTGACTTACTTGCTCCGAAAGGATTATTTTTATGGTTTTTCAATCCTAAGATTAGTTTTCTGCATTGCTCTCTATTCTTCTCAACCTAATGCAACTATCCTGGTACGACTTATAACATTTCCTTCTCTCATTAATCTTTCCTTGGACTCCGTATTGGTCTTCCTCGTTGAAACATCCGTTTTGTTTTCCCTTCTCTTGTGTTCCTAAATAATCCATTTCACCTTAAGGTGTGATTTCGTAATTTAAAATCAATCATCAAGGTTGATTATTTTTCAATCTTGAATCTGTTGTTCGGCTTCTCTGTGCTCAGTGACTTGTTATCACAATGTATCGCGTAAAATACTTGGTGCATCGCCAGAGTGAAGAACGGTGACAAATTTTGACAATATTCTGAATATTTAACATTAAAGTTCTCCTGAGCCACATATTGGCTCTTCAGGAGGTGCTTAGTTTTACTTCTCTTTCTAAATATTATTTGTTGAAAGAGTATATTTACAAGATAATATGTATAGCATAAACATTTAAGTATTTTTACATATTAGTTGTTGTTAATATGATATAAATTGGTTATTGCTATGAAAATATCGTTTATCTAACTTTTTTAATTTTCTTTTTACCTCACTGACAGTCTTTTAATCATGTAAATTTTTTGGTAATGAATTAAACAGCTTTGGTATCACAACTCTCCTATCTCCACCACGGTTATTAAAATATTTTTTTGCAGCTTAGTTATGCACATTTCTTTTTCCCATACCAATGATAATTAATAAAGTTATAAAATTTAAACGATCATTTTATTAAAAGATAATGAGTATGTAATGTAAATAAGTCCTCAAGATGCTGTATTTGTAAGGATGTATACGTTTTTTAATATCCTGTTTACCTGTGTTCTTGGAATATCCATTTACATTTTATCAATTTTGATACTTCTATTATACAAACTACAAAGCTTAACTTAATAAAATGTACTTAATAAAACAAGTGGGCAGTACAATTTATGTCGGTTTTTGATCAAAGAAAAGAAGAAGTACAATGAGGAGAATATAACACCTGATTAAATAGTGTTTCCTTAAAAATACTATTTATATTTCAATATATATATATATACATATAATTTCAGTTTACCTGTCCCTGCTAAAGACACCGTGCTACGAAAGCTACACAGTGTGTCCTTTTTATGTGTCTCCGATCTCTTTGTGTCGTCCTTGAAAATGAAAAGAAATAAATAAAGAATTTGAGATTATTTTAAACACAAAATAAATTAAAAATTCACAGCGTACTTTTATGATATTCATTAAAATCCAAATAATTTATTATTATTACTCTTCTTTCTAAAGAAGGTAGTTATGCAGCCACAGGAAATGTATAAAACTAAAGGAATTCATTGGGTTTAATTTATTTCGCGTTTAAAGGATCGTCAAATTAGCGTTCATTATATCATTATGTATTCACATTTGAGCGTGAGAATTTGTATTCGAACAGTATTAATTGGGGAAAATTGAATTAGAGGAATGAAAAAACGAAGCGCGCGACGGATTCTGCCTTTTGATACGACCCCGGCCATGTCGAGGAGAGACGAAAGCCAACCATGATTCCCCCAACATCTCGATCGCAAGGAATCCACGTCCGGTCGTTAAGGGGATTTATTCACATCCCCGTACTCAAAGAAATATGCGAGCCGGAAAGGTCCGGACTCCCAGCGTATTCCAAACGGCAAGGNAAACGGCAAGGCCCCTCCCCCCCCCACCTCCCCCCACACCTCTCCCCCCTCTCCCTTTCCCTTGTGGCGTGACGTGCGATTAATGTGGTGGCGGTTAATTAATTTCCTACCCGCTCAAGTCATCTTGCTTCTTCGTAATCGGAATGCCGACGACTTCCGGAGTTAATTCCAGATTCTGAGGATACTGAGAGTCGTCTATACCCGCTCTTTATCGCCGGGAAAAAAACTCATCGGATGTGTAAATGAAAATATAGGGTCTTATAATGCCGCCAAACAGACGATATTCCATATTTTAAAGATTCGACTACCGATCCAGTGCGTTATTTCTAAATGCACTTTTGATAAGCTCGCCCTAATTGTTTATGTAAACTGTAGATAAGCTCTCCCTGATAGGGGTTTCCACACTCTTCGTTCATTTACCGAATGTTATATTATGGACTAAATCTCTAACCTAAATTAGGAGTAGGGTGTTTTATGATGACGTGAAAATGCGTTGCTACATTGTCATTACTACAGTGGGATATTTTATAAAAATAAGATCAGATAGATAAATTTTAGATTCGATAACTTTAAAATTTCATTTCTCTCTTGCACAATCATGGATATTAGAGATTATGTCGCTGAGGACAAAATATACCTGTTAGCTAATTTTGTAAGCGTTATTCTTGTTCCGAAGGTATAGAGTACTAATTGTAGCTTTGATGCTGTAGTGCATGTAAAGTTGTTTGCATTAAAATAAATATTTACACCGTTTGAATTTTTAACTTCTCCGTTAGTACCTTTAGACTTAGTAATATTTAATTTAGATGATGCATATCTGATGTGGAGTTACCCCCTGCCACACACTCTAACGGTGGCTTTAAGGGTACCATTTAGGTGTAATATTAACCTCTGCTGACGTCTCCTAATATTTCCTTGATTTTCGCTGAAAGTTTTCGTATCTCTTTGAATGTCTTTCATTATTCGATGCCAATTGAGTAATTCTTATGACAGTTCTTTATGAGTACTCATCTAACTATCATTGTGCAGAAATAGACGTGCTTTTTGTCATCATACTAGTAGCCATTCACATATTATCCATTAGCATAGCTGCCAAGAAAGGCGGATTCACTTTAGCAGAAATCGTTAAAAGATAATTGTTTTAGTAATCGGTAAAATAAACTATAACTGACAAACCTGACGGAATATTTAGAAATTTTATTTTTCTAAGATTTAGCTTAAATATTTATTTGAATTAAATGTTAGTAAAATAGATTTTACAGATATTTTGACAGGTTTTTTTTTCAAACTTTCTGACAAACTGCCTCATCCCTGCATTCTTATTAGCATTATAGAGAAAGTAAGGCGGAAAGATGAAAATTCAACCCTGAAAATGATACTTGTCAGTCTACGTATTTTTGAACAGACCTCGTATAGCGTCGACTGTACGACACGAAACGTGTAAGTCTTCATGTTTCAGTAAATTAAAAAAAAATGAGTAACGGAAAATACATTTTATACAAATGGTTGTACACCATAGAAGCTTCTTTATCGTGGCGAGTGAAATTCAATTGAATCCACTGCACGATTTCCCTTCCCATTCAAAATTACGATACGGAGATTTTATTGGATTCACATTTTCACTTGCTGATAATGATTGCTCGCAATTGTTTTGTTAAACTTGGGCGGATTCAATGGGGATTCGGGTCATTTTATTTTAGTTAATAAAATACCCCTTGTATGAAGCTTTGATATGTTTCGCCCATTATATCAAATCACAGTGAATCCTATTTACTCCAAACGTTTCCACACATTGGAGTGTGATTAGTGGAAATGTATTTATGTTACTTCATTGAGTTGAATGAATCGGTCAAATATGGCACAGCTAAATTGTCACGTTGGCTTTCAACGAGCGAAATGCTTTTCCGTGTAAACATGGCTTGACTTAAGTGGAGCTCGATTTCACCGCATCATCCCTAATGAACGTGATGAGAAACCACCGGAAAATCATTGCTGAAGAGCATATTAATCAACAAAGCAAAGCATGCACGAAAGGGATGAGGCAAGCGATGCGCGGAAGCTTTTGAGAAAGTTGCGTTAAAATGAACTATGATACCCCATTAGTTCCGTGTTCCTGATCGCAAGCGAATGTAGTTAATTAGGACGGAGTCAAACTCGCGGAAAGATTATGGCTTTATTACTGTCAATGTCAGGTGTCACTGCGGAGTGGTAAAGGAGTTGATGAAAGTTTGAAACAGGCTCTCATTTCTGACAAGTTTAACTCTCAGTCTAGAGCTATAGAGTGCAATAATTGAGAGAGGGTACTTAGTGGGGTTGTTCACTCTGAACCTAAATTTTATCCGCGAGTTCGGTATATAGAGCCATCTTCGTGCTTCCAGTGGCTCCCAGTCAAGTTTATCAAATAACAATACGATCCTCTCTGCACGTTCATTGCGATTCTTCGCGAAACGGGCGGCTTTCCTCTGTATCCAGTTCAATTCCGAGATTACGACTATCTGCGCAGGGTCCCAAAAGATCGAAGCGTACTCAATATGAGGTCTAACCAGAAGGAAATAACACTATATGCATTTCTCACTAAAATCGTAAAAAACTGCTCGGCAATAACCATTCTTCAATTCCGCATACTTTCCGCCTCCCTTCATTCCATCCAGCATTCCTTATATTTTCTTCCCTCTGCCTCCCTTACCCAACCATTCTTCAACAATCTATCGCCACTCAGTACGTATATCCTGCATCCACTTCTCCTGCCCTCTTTGGATTTCTCCCAATAGCGTCCTCTCCTCCTCCACCCTGCGCAAAATCTCTTAGTTTTTTTCCCTCTCCGTCCATGTCAGTTTTTCTACTATCCTTCTCCACACCCACTCTTAAAAGCCTCCAACCTATGCTTGCCCTCCTGCCTAAACGACTAAGATTCCGAGCCAAATAAAATCACGCTCCACATCAACGACTTCACTGGTCTAATACAACTCTCTTAGTAATATCCTTACGACAATGATTACCTGCCTCTAAAAAAATTCCCAAATGGCTAAAATGTGTTCCCTGCTCAGGTTTATGCCATCCAGTATTAATGATTATCTTGGGCCACCTATTTCTTGGCAACCTCATCACCTTCGTTTTCTACTCATTAATTATCTTTCCATACCAATCGCACTGGCTTTGTAGTGCGCTCGCCAATGACTGTAACCCCTGGGCTGATTGGCTAACTGGAGCTTGATCATCCGAAATTTGAATGACCGGGAAAAATTGTATGAGTTCAATGCTGACAGAGATGGAATGTCAAATGCTGGTAATGAATAAATTTATAAAACTGGAAGTAGGGAAACTTTCACCTTTGATCTCGTCAGGGGTGGTGGACTAGGCATCGAACTCAGCCTTGAACCCCGTGAGTGGTGATTTGATCATCCTCTACCACACGCTCTCGTGTTAGGCTCGAGGTTTAAGACGCAGGTAGACGTAGATATATAATTGTGCATCCAACCAGTGCACTCAACTGAGCACACGTGCGTTGAAATCGCCAATATTTTAATTTTTTAAAATAATATTTCTCTTCTTGACCTTAATCCGTGTGTTTTTTTTTCTCTTCTGCCCCAACCACCCCTCTCTCCCGGCAGAGCTGTGGCAGCAGGAGATCGGCTCCAACATGGATTTCGGGTCGGCGGTGTCGGAGGCGGCGGCGTCGGGTTTCCGCCGGGTGCACCTGACGTGCGACTCCAAGGCCATCCAGGTGGACGTGGAGACGGAGGAGGACTTCTCTGGGGTCATCTACACTCGCGGAAGCTTCCACAAGAGGAAGCCGCCCTGCTTCATGGACCCGCTCGGGGGGAAGTCCTTCTCCCTCCGCTTCCCACTCGACCAGTGCCGGACGTCACGCGTAAGATCCCACGCCGAACCACGATGGTGGTGCAGGTCTCGGTAGATCGGCGGTCCTCGGACACCGCGGCGACGGTGGGTCGGATGGGCGGCGGCGACGGATCCGTGACCGCGGTCCGGAGACGATATCCCACCGGGGAGGGGAAACCGAACGTCGATTGCGTTCGGAAGCGGTGGGGCGATGACTAATGTTCAAAAATGCATTCGTACGCGAACAATCCTTCCATTGAAACGTTCCCTAAATTTCGGGGTGCAGCAAGATTAAATAAATAAAATTCAAGCGGTTTTGACGACTGAACCGCTAATTATTTAGGCGATGCGTCAGGAGGACAAGTTAAAAATATTTATGGGGTAGGTATTTAAAAAAAAAGGGCTCTACCTTTTTTTAGATATTTTTATTTTTTTACGTTTTCTGACATCGCTAAGAGCTTTCCGAAGAGTATTTGTTCGTTGGAGCATTAAGAGTGGTTTTTACAAGATATTATGTTTTAAATGACGAGAGTATGAAAATAATAAGTGATTTTGTAATGATTTTAATTTATGCAGTTTTCAAAATTTTTCGACGATTCCTTTTTTTTAGCGTATAGATGTATTTAATGTCTTTCAAACGTCGTGTAACTCACTGCTTTAGTCGAAGTAAACTAGAAGTAGACTAGTTTGGAACACCGTTAACTAGAGTCAGTAAAATCCGACTGCGAGCCTAGGTGAACCCCCTGCATGTACCGAAACGTAAGACTTTGAAAACACGTTTGTTACAAGTACCTCCACTACTGCTCTGAATTGATAAGAAAACGATACCGTTTGAAATGCAATTAATATTCCCTCGAGATAAAGAAAAAGAATGACTGAAAAAATCTCGGAAACTGATAAAATGGACAATACGATTTTCATTCTTTCGCCATTTGGAAAATTTAATAATAATATCCCGTGAACCAATCTACATACACTGACGGGAAAATACTACATACTAAATATTTATAAAGCTTAAAACGACGCGTGCGAATACGCGCGATACTCCGAAATGTGCTCTACACTCACCAATCAATCTCCTTCAAGCATAATTTCTTGGGGGCAGTTTTCAGTGACATATTTTGCCTTGTGGGTTCTTGAATTTGAAAAGAAAATCAGCTTCGATAAAGGGACACCTGGGTGCCTCTCGTGCCTTACTCATGCCTTCGCACCACTCTGTCTGTTTCTCTCCCCGGTCACCGTTTTAGAAAAACATCCTGTGATCTCACTCGTCGTGCCGCGGCGACGTTAGTATAATAGTATAGTATAGTATAGTATAATAGTATAGTATATCCGCGTCCTCCCGGCATTTCCTTTCCGGTTGAAGATGCTTCGAATCTCTCCACGCGGTGAGATATTTAAGAGAGAAAAAAAGCTTCTTTAAGACGCCCAACGGGGGAAACACGGGGCCGCTCGCCCTCCTACTGGCGCGTCCCTCGCGAGGG
>LYUA01000045.1:471672-485253 GCA_002093875.1 Calopteryx splendens | reverse complement strand
GTTGGGCTTAGTACTGGGTGAGCTCTGCCCTCACCTACCAAACCGACCTTTGGGTTGGTTCTTGTGATTTTTAAACTATATTGGAAGGTCGGACCGCCCGGACAAAATTATAAAAATAGACGTTGTCATTGATAGGTTTGCGAATTCATTCTTTCCTTGACTTATTCGCAACCACAATATCACCAATAATAGGACGACAGCAGATGTAATACAAAAATATTAGTTCATCTTATGTAATCCCATAATTACAGGTTACTAGGAAAGGTTGGTGTCCTAACCCTCCCTCCTGCCACAAACCTTTCATGGTATACGGTAGGGGTAGTAACGGGTAACATTAACGCTTATTCAAACTAAAATTTGTGCAAACTAGTTGATATTTGTGCTTCTTGGTGTTGGTCCTCCCTCTGAAGCGCGCCTTAAACGCGTTTCATGAGGGACTTTAAAAGGATATTATTTTTTTTTCACCCCTTAAACACCCTCTCCCTCAGCACTTAATCGCTTCCAACCGATACTTGTACCCCCTACCACACGCCTTTTTGGTGGATCGCGGGGTATTTTTGTAGATATAGTGCATACTATGTTCTGATCGTAGTTGCTTCTTATTGTAGAAATAAACATAAAATAAATTCCCGTGGACGTAGCGTGGATTTCTGATTTTAATTTTTCTCTTAGATGCGTGGAAATTAATAGAATAGGAACGTCACCTTAAGTGTATTCTTCTTGTTACAAAATTTGCGTGTAACAATAGTTTAAAATTAATTTACTATTAATGGGATATCTAAAGTTTAGAATTAATGAAGCACCATAGCTTTTGTCACGAGTTGGGCAACCGAAGTGCATGCTCTAAAATCCCGCGGTGACAACGAGAGAATCCTTCGGCTTAAGGGACTCTATCCAAATTGATTTATTGCCCTGTTGTTTTCCGAAAATTTGGGCGTAGCGGTCTCGCAAATAACCCACCGGTTCTCAAGTCAACCTTCCTGGAATACCATCGTCAGTGACCTTCGTACCTGAGGTTACGAAATACGGTAGACCGAGAAAGTCGCGGAGGTGAGTGTGGTCGAACCGACTCTCAATACGCGAGGAGTATTACAAGTCTCAGGAACATGTAAGGGCATGTGATGAAAGCAATGCGTGAATCTTACAGAGGGAAAAAGAAAAGTGTGCTAGGGAAGGGCAGTTCGCAATAAATTGTCTCGTTCGCAATTTTTGCCGTTTCTGATTACGGTTAAAAAAAATTGTTCGTATTTTTCCGTTCTTCATTCTGTCGCGTAGTTTCCGAGTTAAAGGCGGTTATAGGTGGAAGCGCTTAACCCTTTCGTTGAAAATATCGGGGTTGTTGCGGTGGATAATGTGACTGGCTTCCCACCCATAAATTCTGTGTTTGAATCCCGGTGGTTCCAAGTTTTTTCAGTAATAACGCTATCCCTACTTGAGTCGTATGTGTGGAAAGAACATCCAATTACCTACTCCGTTCGTGGAATGGGAAGTTAAACTATGTGACCCCTTGGCGCCTTTCGAGTAGGCCGTAGGCCCAAACGCCGGATTTCTCTCCACCCTTCTTCCATTCCCTAATGGCGCAAATGACCTCGTTTTTTGTTCGCCTTCCCTATTATACAACCGCCCGTAGTCACCAAATCGCCTCCATCCAATCAGTATCACCGGTGATTACGTTCTATCCTGCCGTGGCGTTGGTCGAGCCGAATCCGATGACGTTGTCACTATTAACGGAGGTGGAGGCATTGGACTTGGACATTTTCGTTTTTTTGACAGTCAACGGATGGCCGAATGTTTTTTTATTGGAAAAATATTTTTTGCGTCTTACCTACTAAATCTGTGAATGAAATCGAAATTTTGCGTCGGAGTGAACGACACCATTGGGCAAATTACTTTCCCTTTCTTAACCTAATAACCAGGTTTTACTCCCAAATGATTGGGGGTGGGGGGAGTGGAGGTTGGGGACGCTCGAGCTTTCATTGTGCATACGCTAAGTGATTCATACGGCGATTCCCTAGTTGTCATTAGTTCCTAGTTCACGGATAGTAATATTGAAAGAAACTACCAAAAAAATAAACGAGATCCCACTTTTCGCGCAGCGATATAGCGCGAACGAGAGGAATCGTATATATAACAATAAGTCACCGCTATCCGAGACTTCCGGTCGCTGTTTTCGCCGACTTCCTCCCTCGTGTCTCCCGTCCGCCGAGGAAGCGGGGAGACGCCTTCGCGAGTCCCGGGTAGCCGGCGCGGAGAAAAAATAAATGCTTATAAATTAAAAAAAAAAGAAAAACGTGGAACGTGTCGCGCAGATAGGAAAAATTTAAAACGGGGGAAAAAGGATAGAAAGAAATTACATACTCAGTCGGCATGGAGAGAAAACGACACTCATGAAATGTTTCGATCCAAAAATAACCGCTTGGATGAGAATTTTTTTTAATTGGAAATCCCTCCGTGGACTCCATTCTTATTTCCATGCGTCGCAAACCCCATCCTGAAGGACTCCGTTACAGGTTCGCCTACATCTATATCTACGTAATACCCTGCAAGGGGTACGTAATACCCTGCAACCCTCTAGGGTGTGTGGCAGGGGGTCGGTCCGCACTATGCATGCACTAAAGGAGTGACACTGCTCAAAGGGGGATCATGCAGCGCATAAAGAGACACATGGAATTATAATACACAGATATACTTTGCTTTGAATGTAAAAACAAAGCGATAGGAGCCGAGATAGTACGAAGCAAGCTCAAGTCGTCGATGGCGTCGCTCATAGTTGGATCTCGTCTGCTGATTTCAGCCAATCAGAAAGCCTTTCTCTTTTCCGTAGTATTGGTCACAGGAACGATTGCGTTAAAATCAAGAGTCTTGTTCGTTTAGAACACGCCATTTCGTTCCCGTTACGGGGCGCATTCTTTTTTAATAATCTGTAATGTTTAACTGAAAACTGTGAAATCGTGGGTATTATTTTATGGTAATCTTCCGGTTAGGGTACATTTCTGATGGACCTCAACCCTAGAAAAACCCTTTCTTCATTTCCCCATATTTTCTTCAACCCTTTATTCATTCGAATATGCCTAATCTCTTTTCCTCCCCCTCCCTCGCTTACCCAACATTCTACCCTCAATCACATTCTTCAACAATCCATCGCCACCCAGTACGCCCTGCCCTTCTCTTTTCCTGCCTCCTTTGGATTTCTCTCGAGTCTCCTCTCCTTCCCTACCGTCCACGCTGTGTGCTGTATCGTTAGTGACTTGTACGTCATTTCTGAAGAGTTGAAAGTTCAATTCAGCCGTCATTAGGCATAGTTCAGGCTGGCGCGCGTTTGTAAAACTCGATATACGCACCGGAAATCTTCTAAGGCTGACACACGAGGGCTAGTTTATTTTCCTAGAAATGTTCTTTTACGGAAACTTAGTATCCATTGATGACAAAACCGATAAACACGGGGAGTATCGGGGAAATCGAAAGTTTCCGAGATTTTTCCCTGTGTATACCTACTTATCGTCTCCCCGCCTATATCTCTTCCTGCCCATAAACCCGCCATCCCTCCACCTCCACGCTGATGAAGCGAGACCACTCGCGTGCCTCCCGAAGAGTCCACGATATCTCTTTATTGAATGGGACTTCTTTTCTTTTCGGCACTCCCCCCGTGTGCACGTCAAGAGGAACCCTCCTCCTCTCCCCCCCTCTCCTCGAACAGTCAAGGACGCGATACGATTTTCCGTCGGATGCCCCTGACGGGACCGTCCTTGAGGAGAGTCGAAAGGTGGGGGTGGGGTGGTGGAGGCGGTCATTTTCGGTGGCCGGCGGAGCGAGCGAGCGGGCGGGCGGGCGCGGTGCTTAGTTATGCACGCGTGTACCTCTCTATCTCGGACTTTCGATCACTCGTCGCCGCGCGATCGAGGGTGGGGGTGGGTGGGTGGGTGAGGAATGATGAAGGGATTGCGGACGAATTTCCTTCCTCTCGTGGAGGTTTTGGAACAATACGTGCCACGCCGAGTGGACGAATGGCAGTGCCATGGTCAGGCCCCCGTTTGCGACGGTGATATCAGCGGTGCCGACTTAATCTTAGTCTTTTTTCTATATGTTTATTTACTCTCTCTCTCCCCTCCCCCTCAACGGTTGCTTCTGGGCAGTGGTTAGCTTAGCAACCTTAGCCAAACGACCGAACCACATTCTTCACCACCCCGAAGGTCGGTTTGGTGTTCGAGGACAGACTTTACCTGGCACGAGGCCCTCAAAAAGTTGAGTCGGAGTTCAAAAAATTCAGGAGCCGTAGACCCAGGTCTCTGAAGTCGGAAAGTCGAGTCGGAAGTGGAGAAACGGAACATTAAACGTTTAATGACAATATATATTTTGAAACGGGGGGCTGTGGTTACTATAATATAGCATGCATAAAATTTATTGTTCTAGGAACAAGTCGTCTGGGAACGTTATGTTTGCGATAGGTTTCCATTAGGTTAAAGTAAATGGCAAGCGATAAGATTTAGATAGCAAAAAATATGAAATAATGGGTCACAGAGAAGAGATTCATTTCGGAGTTGGAGGACGTGGAATCCAAATTTAACATGAACTACAATATTACTCGTAGAAATACAAAACGAGTTAACCCCCCAGAACGCTGGAACCAGAACAATGACCTGTTACAGAGACACATAAAAATTTTATGCAGGAAAAGATAAAATTAAAATTTCAATGCATATTATTATGTAATTAATTTACCGAGGACGCTGGACACAGGCCCTTTCAATTTATATTTGGAAAATGCGTAATAATAGTAATGGGGTAGAAAAAACGAACAGGGGGGGGGGGGAAAGATGTTCGAAGGAGGTGTGAGAGGGAATGGATACGTTTCGGAAACGGGTTGATTGGAGGCACTGTAATGGAGGGTGAAAATGCTGTCGGGAGGCCAGAAAGGAAAAACCGTCCACTCACTCGGGGATACGACAGGGAAAGTAGTAATGGAAGCAGATGAGATTCAAGCGAGATGGGAAGAATGAATAAAAGAATTATATGGCATCAATATTTCGCCAGCAAGGCTAGAGTATGTGATGCCGATGAGGCTATCTTAAATCCAGGCATACTTGATTTCGAAATAGACGAGGCATTTAAGGAAATGAAAGCGGACAAGCCAGTTGGGGGTGGATAACATCCCTGCTGTGTTTACTTATGGATTATCTCGCCATCATGGCGGCCTGCAGGTTAAGATGCATATGGATATTTTTTAATGATTGGTCGGGGTTATGGCTAGGGGCGAGGAAGCGTCACGCCTTGTTCCTTTAGTGTCCGATTTTTTTCCAAAACCAGTTTTCATGTTACCCTCACCTCCTCCAATATCTCTTCAAACTCTCTCATTTTTTCGCGGTCACGGGAGTTATCCTCTCATTTCGTGTCGCGTGCTGTTCCTCCTCCGCCACCCTCCCAGCGCCCAACCCGCTTATTTTCGTTCCCTCGCCCTATCTCAGGCTCTTCTGCCCCCTCGAGCACACCCAGGGCTCACCTCTGTCTTCCCAGTATTCTCGCCCCAGCCATCTCCCTCGTTCGTAATCTTATCATCTTAAAGATCGTATTAAACCCCGGGAAGGGAGAAGCCTGCAAAGAGGGCCAGCTGAGTGTTAATAAGATGGTGCGACGCTGCGGAAATTCAAGAAATTGAAGATGCTATAAAAAAAACTTGAGTCGTTGAGCTTTGGTTGCCTTGCCGTTCATTCTCGCATGAAAATATTGCTTAAACCTGACCCGTGATCCGGTTGCCTGCACGGTGAAAATTATTTATTGAAAAAAATTGAACTCTCTGCTAAAATTCGTATTCCGTCTGGGTTCAAGTTTGTAAACGTGCCTCAATTTCTTTCCCATTCATGCCGAGAATCGATTTAATTAGTGTAGGTCTTTCCCCATAATCTCGCCCACACCATATCTAGAAGTTATCTGCAAGCAGTGGGGAGTTGACATATTTCACTTTTCCATCGTGGCCTGTTCAGTCATTTTTGGCTTATATTTTTTTCTGAGAACATAGGTGCACCTGCCGCTGGAGACCCAGGATTCGCCGTGGACCTTTTTTATCCTATCGCATAGCCTTTTTAGATGCCATAAAAAATTATTTGCTTAATCCGCTTCGTGTCTTTTCTGAATGCAAATTTGAAAATGCCTTATGCATGATGTGCGCCTTCCGCCAAGTTATCATTCAATGGGTAGACGATTGAATTCGATCGAGGTCTCACCCATGATCCATAATTCAATAAAGCTTAAGAAATTTGTGCCGGAACTGCTGATATGCTTACTTAATGTTCGCAATAACTTACTTCGGTTTGCTGCAGTGGAGAATATCTGACGTGCTAAGCATTTCCGATTATGGCGTTGTTCGAACCTGGATTGGATTAAATTATAATTTAATCGTGGATTAAATTATAATTTAAATTAAAATATTTACTCCCTCCTCTGAAACTCTTTAAGTAGTGTTTTGCCCGTATTTTAAAGTTTCACTCGTCTAAGAAATAACAGGGTCGTGGTGGCCCATTGGGTAGGGCGTACGAATGCCGACCGTAGGGCCCGGGTTCGATTACAGGAGACATTGGACATCCTCTCCCCAGCTTCACATCTAGCTACGTGATTTTTTTCGCAGTGGCTGGCATCGGCACGTAGGCTCCTGGGGACACCTAGGATTCGTACCCCAGGCACCAAACCCTTAAATTTTTCGGGTACCAGTTCTTCTTGGGAAACCGCAGGTAACAGAGGGGAAGGAACTGCAACCCCCCCGCTATTGGTGTGCTTGAATGTCACACTCCGTGGGGCACATTGCATGGTGAGCCCTGCCCTCAGTTATCGAACCAAACTTCGGAGTTGATTTCTGTATTTTTTTATGAAAAGAAATGCCATAAGGCTGTTCATTTCCTCTTCAAGCCGCCCGCCCACTTCCAAAATCTTACTCCTCCCCTCCCCCCCTTCCTGGCCTTAGACATTTTGCACAAGTCATTGCAGTGAGCTTTCTTCAGAACGAGAGCGGACGTGTATTTAGTCGAAGGGGTCTTGGCTCGCAAGTGTCCAGCATCACCCCTTCTTAGTCCAGGGGGAATTTTCCTGAGGTGAAGTCACATATTTGCTAGACGTTTAATGCGCACAATGACGAAAGCTCGGGCATTAAATTATATATGTTGGACAAGAGGGAATCTCTAGTTTTGAATCTTTTACATTGGCGTCCTTGGAAAAGTGAATTTCAGGGCCCTCCATTAATCTCGCAAAGTCGTAGTATTTAAAAAAAAAACCCAATTTTAATTTTCTCCGCTGATTTTTTTACTCTCTACGATTTGGGCTTTACCCAAAATGAAATAAAATATAGATTTATTTCCCTGGGGCTCAATCTGATCCCATGAAGTGGGAAACATTACTATGATATTTAACATTTTTTGGGCAATAGCATTGGTGACTATTTTTCGGAGTTAACGTTGCAATTTTCATGTGAAAAATTGGTCTTTGTCAGTAATGTGTCACATCGTGATATTGAAAACGTTCACATTTTCTGAATGCTAGGTTAATATATTCAACCTTTTACTATCTCTAATGGAGAATAATTGCTCCTGAATAGCAGTTTTAACCCCGTTCCCGTTATCATCAATCCCGTTATAATGAAAAACTTTCTCAAATCGACATTTTACAATGCGTTAACGCAATGCAGCTTACTGTAAGTAACGCCTGCTCCGCTCATTTTTTAGCTTTAATGGATTAGCTTATGGTGTAGTGTTGCATGTTCATAACGCAATTTGGGAATCACAAATGATATATTGGAGAGTGTGGGAGGAAATATTTTTATGGAATCAATGGTGGGCACGGCGATAAGTGAAATAATTTCTGCCAAATTTCGATATTTCAAATAAGATGAAATAACTGATAATAGAAAGCAATAATAGTGTGGTCAAGCATGTTTCTGCTACGCAAGTTAACTTCGCAACTCACTTGTTCTTATGGCAATAATTTCATAATGGAATTGGTTATAAAACTTAGTTAACACTATGAATGTATGGATTTTTTATGTTAGGTAGACTCGCTCCTACGTGAAGTGGTCGTCGGTGACGGTAGCGACGCAAATAAAGATCGTTGTATTTCAAGAATTGCGACAGTTATCGCCTATCGAATAAGCCTACCATTGATCATTCCAATTGCAGTGACCTGCCTCTTATACCTCTTCCTTTTCTTCTCCTTCTCCTGAACCCTTCATCCCGAATGAGGTACTTTAGTAGGCCCATGGATTCGCGAAGGGACGGGAGAGACTTCATAACGAAACCCTCCTTCACGAGTTCTTTCGTCGTGGCGGCTGTGCAGGCAGAATAAAGAAAGAAAAACATTTAATCTGTAGGTCGAAGAGACTCGTTCGGGATCATCATAATCTCCTCCGTCCCTTTCACAACTGGAGACTCCCAGCTCTTTTCCTTACCGTAGCCTCTCACATGGTGTCTCTGTTCTGAAATAAAACGTTGTTCCCCGCCCTTCTTCCCGCTCTCGGAATTCCGGTGCTCTGTTTTTTCCGGGTAGAGAGTAGAGCTGAGCGATGTTGAAGTATATCGATACCATGCCGATATTTGTTTTCATATTGGCCTGGTATAATTTTACTGACGGAATTGTCGAGAGACTATAATTATCGTCGATACGAACGGTATTCGCTCTACGAAACTGCGGCCTATATTACTCGATGCACCCGAATCGTCGCCACCTCGGTATTTATTGACGGTCGATATTGGAAAATGAATATCGCACCGTCCTACCAGTGAAGAAAAGCAAGTAGTTTAATCGTGCTGATATGTGTTATATCCCTTGAACGATTTTTTGGTGAATGGTTTCCAGTCGGTGACTACTTACTCCTGCTCGCTTCGGCCCCTTTCCCAATGCCAAAGGATGATGGGATACTGTTTGATGGCGCAATAAACTTGACTCTTGTTTTGGCGCCACCCATGTCCAATAGAGAGAGAAGGAGAAAGAGAGAGGACTTGAGCCAACTAACTCGGTATTTTCAAGGAAGCGTCTTCCTACTTTGTGTTCCGCTATCCCCCCCCATCCTTTATTCCCCTCCCTTCCCCCAAACCCTCCTCCCCAAAAGAACTCTTGCCTACTTGGTCATGGTCGGTCGGGCTGATTGTAGGTTCAGTGTGTGTGTGTGCATATATATAGAGCAGCAACCGTGTCGGGAGCAGGGTCCTCAAAACGATCTCCCCTTACTCCGGCGTTGTACATTCTGAAAGCAGCGTTTCGAGTAAGAAGTTTTTGTCAATCTTTCTCCACGAAATGCCGGCTGTGAAGTAGTGTGTTAATATTCACTCCACTCGGTACTGTTCGTGTGATAGCCAGAGTAAATCTCACAGGCTATAGTTGTAATTCAGCAGTGTTCGTGAGTATTATCTGCGTTAACTGTGGTCAAATGAATTATTCAATCGTAAATTTCCAATTAGATATTGATATAATATTTGTGGATAGCTTCCAGTAACCTACCTTCAAATTCCTACCACCATATGTACGAAGCTGTCAATCAATTTTTACTTATGTTTAGAGAAATATTAATCTTTAGAAGGATCGTCATTATTTAGTTACATGCTCCTTAGTAGTAGTAGTAGTAGTGGGCGTTCCATGAGTTTTTGGAGTTGGCAATGGTGTAGGATATTTGTACTATGAGTATAATGGAACTTGGAAAAATCCTTTAAATGTCATTGAAATCACGAGATCTACTAGGCAAACTGTTAAATGGTAGGGGTTCTTTTTATGCCTATTTTCTATTATTTTTTAAAAATTTAGTGGGTCAAGATATGTTTTTGATGGACAAAGAGACAAAGACCTGCCTAGCACGGTACTACATAACATGACATTAATGCAATAATCCCTTCTTCAATTTCGCATGTTTTCTGCTTGTCTTTATTCCGTTCATCATACCTAATTCCTTTCCTCTCTTTCTTCGATTGCCCAACATTATCCTCTCCATCCCAGTCTTCGACAGTCACCTGCCTTGCATAATCAAATCCTGCCTTCTTCGTATTTATCCCCGTAAACCTTAACTCAGTATCCCAACTGCTTCCTCGTTCGTTTACTTTTTTGTCCCTATTATTTTTTTCATTTCTTCTCCACCCCCTCATCTCATAAGTCTCTTCTCTCTTTACTGTAAACGCCGATTGAAAACCTTATGAAAAATGCACGACAGCCACGTCGGTGGACCACGGAATTCGTTCCGAGTGGGGACTTAACTGTAGTCTACAGGGAACTTAATGTGCCGCGCGATCGTGTCGCCGGTTTTTATTTTCGTTTCGACTCGTTTCCTCTCGGAAATTTATCGGACGGACCCCGTGGAAGTTCGGAGGATTCGGAAGGATTAAGCCATCCCCCGGTTGTGTCGCTGTCGTTCCACTACAGTACCATTTTGTCGAGATTCGACAATTTCGGGTCCCCACTGAAGTGGACCATTGCGCCCGTCCTCTCCGGTGCTACCAGAGAGGAGTTTTGGGGGAGGAGGATGATGATGAAGGGTTTCTCAAATGTTCGTTTCGGAGAGCTTTGTGGATTAAGGGGCGGATTGGGGAGGGGGGAGGGAGTTGGACCTCATGAACGGACGTCTGTTCTCTCTGGAAGGGGTGGGAGTCCAAATGTTTGGCCACGCGAATGGCAACAGATGGACTCATTCCCCCAAGACGGGATGTTACCGGAGAGACGGCTCTCCCGTCGTGTTTATCTTCTCCACTCTTCGGACTTGTTGCTTTGAAGTCTCCAAGAACTTTGCGGAAGCGGGAGTGTCTCGGAAGGAAAAACTCCGTTTGAGTTTCGAGGGAGGCCGAGTGACAACCCAGTTGGCTAATTCCACGCCTACCCAGTTCTCGGCAGTAAAAAAAAAAGAAAAAAATCCTTTCACGGGTTTACTGCTTTCCAAGGGTACTCGCCTCATTGAGCAAAATGGGGTGGCAGATTTATCTGCCTTTTTCTCCGAGTGGAAGAGAGTGGATGTGTTCTGGTCTTGGTCAATCGCATCGGTTTGAACTTCCGCCCACTGCTTTTTGGCAGGAATTCAGAAGTTAAGGCTTATACGACGACGCTGGAACGGCGTTATTCACTGCCCTCCAAAAAAAAGTGTGAAGCTCTCAGATGGTGAGCGTGGAAAGGAAGTTTCATCGAGTTTGAGATCAAAGCGCCCCGCGATAGACATATTGACCTTGTTAATGGCACTACAGATTTCGTGTGATTTTTTTCAAGCACGTTTAGAATAGGGTCTTGGATACCTTTAGGACTCTTATTTATATGCATGGTGTTGATCGAGTGATTGTACTGAATATTAACCAATCACAGAAACGCCGAAATAGAGGTCGGACTTCGAGTGAATACAATATTTTAAGTGCATTACGTGGGCTTATGTTATTTAACATTTGCGATTGTAGTTGTGATTACCATATTTTTACATGTAGTTAGCAATTGGGAGAAATCCGAATAGGGCAGGAAAATTGGATGCAGGGTGTGCTGAGTGGCAGTGGATTATTGAAGAATGTGATAGAGGGTAGAATTTTGGGTGAGGAAGTGGGAGGATAAGATTCGGCATGTGGGATGGAGTGAAGGGTGGCAGAAAGTAGGCGAAAATGAAGAAAAAGTTTTGTAGGGCTGTGTCCATCAGAAACCTACCTTAACCGGTAGATTGGCATTAATAATAAAATATATAAAAACATTTAGACGAAGATTGGATAAGTTAGGCATTTGGAATAATCCGTATAAAAACACACTATAGTCTTATTTTCTAGGTTGCGTCTGCGAAAAATTTTCTGCGCTTCTTTTTTGTCGTTTGTGATATTTTTGGAACACGGAACTTACTCTTAAAAAGGTTGTGCTGTCTCAAAATATTAAATGCGAATGATTTGTATTTTGCCACATAGTGTGGGGTAGTTCATCTCCATTGCCATTTTATGTCCATTTAATTTGTCCTCTGGGGGTCCTATGCGAAGGATCGTTTTCGATTCGGGTAGGTGAATAATCCGATCAACCCTTCGTCGCTTGGTCCGGTGGGTTTCACACCCACTCAGGTTTCGGGCTAAGCTGATAAAGGAACATGTATTTAGCCCTAATGCGATGGGCCACGGTAATTTAATAATGTCCGTCAGATCCTTGTCCGCAGCGTGAGTCCCTTGCGTTCTTCGCTGTGATTGAACGAAACGTTAATTGAGGATAATTAAATTCGTTACAATGGATGGTGAAGGGTTCGATGTGTAAGTAGTGGGCGTTCCAGAGGACAAAAGTACGAAAGGGGTGGCAGTTTATGAGGAGAATATTTGCCAAACCTGTTTTTGAGAGAATTATCATGAGTACAATGGAAACTGAATTCGGAGCATAAAATATCAATTTTAAATTATTTTAAAATTTTAAGTTTATTAGGTCGTTCCAAAATATTTTACTAGAAAATTTACTGGTATTCCAGAGCTGTAGAGCTTCGAATGTATTCTTCGAAGGAATGCTATGTAGCATATTATAATTCGGCAATGTGTCTTGCTATAATTTTTAATCGTGGAAGATATCAATGATCAATATCTGAGAACCTGTAGCATTTACCTCTGAAATCGTGTTAACAATAACAAGCGTCGTATATTTTGCGACTGCATTCGGAATTTTTGCTTCATTTTGCTGTAGGCTGGATTTATAACCATATATTTTGGCTTTCGAACCGACATATTTACAGCACTTCCATTAGAATAAATAGATAGCCGGTTACCTTAGAGGCATTTGCGTTGTTGATATTCTTAGAGATATTTTGCTTGCCGGGGGCATAATGTTAAGTTTATTTTTCTAAATGGTCTGGATTTGTATCTCTTCGATCCTGTTTACGCGGTGAAAAGACCTCGGCTGTCCGAACACTTCAACCCCAGTTATAATACTTTTAAATACCTGGGTATCGATGGAGACTTCTTTCGTGCTAATATCTCGGACAGTTTAGTCATAGAGAGTAGTGACCATTATTTTTGCTGTCAACGAACTGCCTGTCCAATGTGCATTCACATTCCTTGGAAAATGAGTTTGCCCATATAAAATGTTGTTGATCGTTTCGTCGCTAATGCAGGTCAGTATGCCGTCGCGGTATCACTTGTGAGGGTTCTTCGCAAGGTTTTCAAATATGCTATGGATGTTCGAAGCTTCCCTGGGGACGGAAGCTTACCCAACTTAGCAAACGCCTTCAAACGTTTTATTCCCCCCCCCCCTCGCTACGCTTACCTATGCACGTTATGCCGATATTGATAAGCTTTCTCTGTGTCATCAGTTTTTAAGTCCGCAATGGTCAATCTTGAGTTACGACTCATCCGCACGAGCTGTGCTCCGTGCATTTTCGAGCATAAGTCGGCCCGAATACATGTCGAAGTGTGCCTTTAAGATTAGAATATCGACTGAAATAGTAGACTCGTGTGCAAGTCGAAGTTTCGAAACTTAATGAAAATTAACCTCTCTACAATAGCCCTTTCTTCATTTTCACATATTTTCTGCCACCCTTCATTACGCCCAACATGTCTAATATCTTCCCCCTTCTACCTCGCCTACCCTACATTCTACCCTCTATCACATTCTTCAACAATCCATCGCCACTCAGCA
>LYUA01000045.1:432235-442364 GCA_002093875.1 Calopteryx splendens | reverse complement strand
ATCGTATTTGTTAGAGAAATACCTGATAGATTTTTGTAAAGGAATTACATTATTAGGAAGGAGGTGATGCTTTCTCTGGCTTAAAGAGGTAGGTGTGGGTCACGACGCCCTAAGCGTGTTATGACGACTTCTTCCCATCTCCGCCTCCGGACGGAAAAGGGCCTTTCTGCCGTTACCGAATTAACGCTGGGTAGTTTGTTGTTATCTACTGTTTGCCATGAGTCCTATTCTAGGGCTACATTTCGTAGCCCTGTCTTCAGGTCATCATCATAGTGCACCAGCGTCAATATTGATTCAGTGTCTTTGAAAGAGTCCTTCACAGCATGGCATCGGCCTTTTCATTTTCAACAATTCCCAATATCCAGGATCCCACGCAAACCCTACCTTATTTATATTTTTATGGTGTGTCAATGTTTATTTCAGTTGTTCATGTTGTCAGGGTTTGCTTGGTTGTAAGAAAACGGGATACCTATAGAATGGGTATAGTTGAGGTTGAGATTTCTAAATGGTTTGTTCTGGACGAATAAAAATAATTAATGGATATTATAAAGTAGCGAGAATCATTTCCAACCAACAACGGTCGCTGCAAAGTTCTCAAACACGTTTTAAGACTATTGAAGACAAGTGAAAATAGTATGTATTATTGCTCGTAATACGAATGGTTGGAAAGGTACACACATTAGAAAATCATTTGACCTAGAAAATAATATTGTGAATAATATGAAAAGCTTTGAAGACACAGTAACGTTACACAGAGGAAAACCGTTGAGGGCATGAAAAATACCTGACATGATTTTATCTAGGGTATAAGAAGAAATAATAGGAAACAGTACTGTGTGTTGTAATATAATAGTAAACCTATTGGCAGAATAATACTGATTTATTGGAATATTTTTTGACGGCAGCGGAGTAAATGGTCTATAAATAAAATTGTTTAGTAGTGAATTTTTATTGAGAGATTCAAAATATTATTTTCTTATGCAGTTTATACGAGCTCGTATTAAATCGTGATTTTATTTAAAATACAATATTAAATAAAAGGCACCAGTCTTCAAAACCCGCGTTTTTACGATAAAAATAATGGTCTTATGGATTACCCGCGCTGAGAAAGAATAAAATATAATTTTATTAAAAATGTTTTGAAGCATGAAATTACCTTTTAAATACAGTTTCAGGTCAGGGTTAAACTTAATATTAACCTAAATGGGCACATGAGCAGCTAGGCAGAAAAATGAGGAAAAAGGAGCCAAATTAAAATTTTTCCTACAATCCAGCCTTTCTTTTAAAGGTAACTGATAGTGATGATGATGGTTCTCTTCTGCAGAGATGAAATGGCAGAAATATGAGACCAAATTTTATTCATTGAGATTTGATCAATCGGATTAAGAGCCGATTACGGATTAATTGGTGCATCTCTAATGGTGTCATCCTTGTCGCCGCCCAGCGGCCGACTTACAATTAGTTTCCGGATCGGAATTGTGGTTTTTATCCTCCCAACTTGACCAATGTGTCTTCTACATTCATTCAAGACGATGAGAGACCGCATTTGTACGCCAACCAGGAAACGTGGTGTCGATAGAAGTTGTGGCGAGTTTGTCAATGGGATTTATCGAAAGTATCGTTCCTGAGCAAGATCACGTAGGTATGCTCTTCCATCTGCGTCGAGTTGTTTTTCTCTGTTTCCGTTGCTTTTTCACGCGTGGGTGGGGTCGAGAGACCTTGAAACGGCGGTTCGGAATGTTATCGTGACATTTCATCAGCGCAATGATCAACCTACGATGAAATTACACTCATCCCTGGCTCCGTGCTGGACCCAATAATACAGCCGAGCTCTGCCGACATCAGTCGAACATGAGAGATGCGTCAAATTGTGGCGGTTGGACCAAGTCATTGATGCCTGACCCCCTTCACTCGGTGCAGTGGTGGTTTCAAAAGGAAAATTTAACGGGGCGTCTTGATGCATCCATTAGGTTTCATGCAGTCCAACGCCCAACGGTTGAATTGACGGCTCTAAGATGCTTTTTACGCACTCGAAAGAACTTGAGGTAGCAGGAATGGAGTACAATCTGTGACAATTGTACCACTTATACGTTACACATCAAAGCTAACTATATGACAAAATTAAAGTTTGCACAATAAATAACGCGAATGAAAGAATTGATGACCAGTGCTCTACTGAACAGTTCTCGTGTTTGTGTTTTTTTTTTAACTCGGTCATGTTACAGTTCGATAGAGGGATGAGGGGTAAGCAAGGTAGAGGGAGGAAAAGATTAGGCTTGTTGGATGGAAAGTAGGGGGGCAGAAAGTGAGTGGAATTGAAGGAAGGCATATTATTATCATCATCGGGTAGTGTGTCCATCAGAAACCTATCCTAACTGGTAGATTACCATTAATCATAATAATATTAAAGTTCGCGTGGCAGGGGTATTTCGTTACTTACAATCACGTCTTTCCGCTGTGGCTCGCTTCTGATTGGTAGTTGCATGCATCTTTGCGAGGATAATACGTCCCTCCTCAAACTATTTCACGTCCGAGTATAATGCGACTTCTGTACAAGTCCACGTGAGTTTTTCGGAAACATGGCCCGTTTGACACGGCCTTAAAATAAGTGAACACTTCCCCACCAACAATGTGGCCCGGGGGGCTTTATAGCGAAGTCTCGAGGTTGTCTTATGTCTGTCGATTCTTGTGTAGAAAAACATTGGTATTCGTTAAATTCGTGAAGTCATAATTTGGTCAATGTAGAGATTCCACTTTTTCCAGTCCTTACCGAATGGCCTCTTCAGGTATTCTACTTTTGGGTTGTTAGTCCACCAGGCTATCGACCCGAATTTCTCTTTGTTTCTGGGAGTGCTCAAGTTTTTTATTGGTATCGTGAATATGAATCGAAAGTTCCAGTTCAGAATTGGATTCAGTCGTTTGCTTTGAAGCGAAATTAAATTTCACCCCTAATCGGATTGCGAAATGAGTTGGCTACTTCAATGATCCTTCCCGTCGCCGAATATCACTCGTGACAGTTGTTGGTGAAAGTTGTGACTGAAGAACGCAACTGGGTCAAGAGTAATACGTCATTGTTTTTTTCCTAGCCGTATGATTCATTCCGTTGGCTTGTTTATTATTATTTACATTTTTTATCGGAGGTGAGATATCGGGTAGCATCCAGAAAATGACTAGAATTTTAATGAAAATATCATACAATTGCAGTTTGAAATTGCGGTTGTGAAAACGATCATTTTCATACGGTAGCAGAGAGTAAATATCGAATAAGAATTCATCGAATGCTTATTGGGATAATGGAAATGATTCGTGTCAAAACGGAAATTTATGTCGTCTATGTCCCGTAAGATTGTACTGTTGGTTTCGAGGTTTTCGTAACGGGAGTCTTTGACGAAAATCACATTCGAGGTTTGAAATTTACGACGCTCTTTCCTTTAAAATACCGAAGAAATTTTTTCCAAAGTTGTGAAATATCTCCTAGCTTGTATTTTAAAGAGCTTCGTTCAAATCCTGGATTAGAGTACCTCCGGATGGGATCATATTCCGACTCTTCCAGTTTCTTATTATCTACTTTGCGGTTTTTGTGCTGCAGTACCTTTCGCTAAGCAGTGGGGAGATGAGGATTTTTTACTGAGGACATCCTCACGAAGGGCCACAATTTATCCCCGCACGTGGTAAAGATTGAGTTTGGGAAAATACTCGGATTAACTTAATGATCAGAAGATCAATATGCAATCCACGTCCTCTATTCATCAAATTTTCTTGCATCGTTTCAACTAGATATTTCCCATATTTGTTTCCACATGTACCTAGTATTTAGTGTACGGTCGCATGCATTCAAGTCTCTAATTGTTACGTATTGTTTGCACCTCTTGACCCCTCGTTACCTTTGGAGAAAGTCGTTAAGATTTACAAACGACCTCCGTCTCAGTGCGCGGGAACTCCCGGTTACGGTGTCATTTTGTGGATGCGTTTAAAAAGAAGAAGGAAAAAAAGGCCATAACAATTGACGTAGTGGCAATTGGTACGCGGGGCGCCTCCTGCACCCCAAACCAAGAATGGTGGGGGGGGGGACACGTGCCGCCCCCTTTAAAGGATATTTTAAATGGCTCCGATGGTATTTCTGGTCTAGACATTTAATTTACTCCCTCGCTCCCCCCAACGAAATTTTAATTCCTCCACGGTTCAGCGAACGGACATTAGCTCCTCCGCCTCCCTTCCTCTTTCCCTCCTCCCCCCTTCCTCTCCCACCCTCTCAGTTCCCTAATCTCTCCCATCTCCCTGCGCCCGCCTTTCGCTAATGTCCCAGAGGGTTTTATGCGCTCGCAGCGTGTATTTATGAAGACATAAAAGGAAGACCAGGGAGGAACCGAGGTTGCTTCCGCGACGGTCCGCTGAGATTCTTAACGTGGATATGACGTCGTGTGGATATCCGGCCCGTACGCTCTTCCCTTTCGGAGTGGGCAGAGTATAAACAAAAAAATAATTATTTTTCAGTCATTTCAGGGAACACACAGACTCCCTTTCACTATTTATTCCACGCTACCCTGTGTCCTTGCGTACATTTATCTGCTCTGTCGCATCCTTGCGACACACGGTGGCATGCTTCGGACCGTGGTTGTCCAGTGGGTAGAGCGATTGGCTCTTGACCGGAGGGCTCGGGTTCAATTCTGCGTGACGGTTCTTGGCACCCTCAGCTTCACCCAAGCTGTGTGATTTTTCGGGTTACAGATATCTTCCTGGGAAACCGCAGGTGGCACAGGGAAAGGAGATGGCCCTACCCTAATTACCCTGATGTGTGTGAATTTCACACGCCGTTGGGCTTAGTACCGGGTGAGCTCTACCCTCACCTTCTATCAAACCAACCTGGGAGGGGGGGTGGGGGGAGCTAGATACCCAAGAAAAAAACCTCACAGTTGTCTTTCGCAAAAATTACTCACAGAGTAACGGAAGGTTTTTCTTGCCGGTCTCCGTCAATTAGCAATGAGATACATACAGTAAATCGTGAGATGTCGGCGTGCGGCGGTCCTTTCGTATGGAGCAGTCGAAGGAAAAAATAACACGCCATCATTCGGTTGAATGGAGGGACGGTCACTTCGCCCCCTGACCCACTCGTACATCATTGTAAGGAAGAGAAAATTCATCCCCATGGCGTGGTGAGAGCGACTCTCTCATTGGCGTGAGTCATCTCCTGACGGGAGTTGGACGCGCAAATCGAATCCTTCGCTAGCGGATGAACACCAGGGAGGAGAGGACTCGGCACCCGTCGTCCTAGGTGATGATGTAGAAATGTCAGAAGCGTATAACCGGTCATTGTAATCGTTTTTTTAATCTTAATAATGCTGCTTGTTTTCACGTAGTTTTTATGTTATCATTGAGAAGTAATTTTATTACTTGACCCGCGAAGTCAAGATCTGTATTAAAAGGGATGAACCTATGTTAAAAGGCTTCCGAGATGTGACTGTGGGGAAAATAAGTTTGTGGGAGAGAGAGAGAGAGAGACGGAGGAGAAATGAAGTCGAATTCTTAAATTGTGGTGGGCGAAGAGGACGATGATGTCACGGGAGATTCGCAGAAGGTGGTTTTAGGTGGGGGGAATTGAGAGATGATTGGGAAGTGGGATTGGGATGTCGAAGTGGCCGGGATGGAGGGGGAGAAGAATGTTGGGTACTCGGGGAATGAAGGGAATGGGCTTTCTGTATGGAATTAGGGCTGGTACGAGAAAGCATGACGAAATGGAACTGAGAAGGAATTTCAGGCCAAACATGATTTTGGGCGATATGTAATTTGGTTTTAAGGGCCGTCCCAAATCTGCTTTCATTTGGTATATCACCTATCATGCCTTTAGACGAGTAAATAATGGTAAGCCTTTTGGTAAGTAATAGAGTTATGGCAGGTGCATTTCATGACCTCAGACGTTGGCGCAACGCAAAACATGATTCTATTTCTCCTTGAACCTGTCATTTTCCTGGGGCGAGGTCAGAAATAGAATATCTCGAAGGAGTCAGTTCGTTGTTATGTACTGGCATTTACCGAGGCTTTGACGTCATAATTTCGTGTTGAGGCTCGACATTTCCGAGTACTGAATAGCCTAGCTGTACGTTACAAGGTGTCTTATGATTTTACAGTTATAAGAATGCACGAGTCCTTGCCGAAGGCCCATCTATAGGTATTATCTGTGCCGGGTTTTCCTTCGCCTTTTAAAAGTTGTAAAGGTTTGAAGGCACTAAAAGTTACATCAATGCCATTACACAATGACAATTTTATAGTTCCGCCGTGACTCAGTGAGAACTTTGAGCGTGATATTAATAACCGTCCATTTTTGAAATACGAAATCCATGCAGATGGCTGCTATCCGTTTCGAAATAAAGACTCCGGACCTGAAGGATCTTTAGGTGATGTTATTTCATTTTGTTTAACGCTTATATTTTTCCACATATAATCATGTGGATAATAATATTAATAATATAAACACCAACGATCGAAAAACATTGTGACTGAATTATTATATCCATAGGTACTTATATTTATTTCCTCTGCCGCCGTAAAACTGTGTTCGACGAGAAAGTCCCGTTCCATTTCCATTTGCAACTAAGGAAGGCGGCGGTAGCGTTTGGGCGAGTTGAACACTGAAAATGGATGCGATAAGCCAATTTTAGATTGATAAAAAATGTATATTTTTTCAATGGTAAACGTCCCTTTTTGTAATCGGTTCTTGAATTTCATTACGGTAAACCCCCATAGTAACATGGAGTTTTCCTTATCCAGGCACTTACCTCTTTCTCCCTGATTGCGCGTGGCGTATTTTATCATGGAAATTAAATAAAAGGACGTGTTAGTTTATTTCGGTGCCGAGTGCGACCTGAATCCAGAAAAGAATGAGGTAACTGAAAGAGGTGATAATGCTCATATGCTGTCTCGGAAATCGTTTTTCCGCTGATAATGGGACACACGAATTGCTATTTATTTTATTATTGTAAATATTTTGCTATTGCTTTGCCATTACTTTTTTGTTGATATTTCATTGGATATAGTTTTATTTTATTACATAAACACGCTTAAGTAACCAATCAACTGTTACACATTAGCTATTCTCAGTAGTTTTCGCAGGTTTTTCTCGGCCCCCTTCCCTGTGTGGATGTTTTCCTGCCGTGGATTTTTTCCCCAAGGATAACTGTTTTCCATCCCTACGTTTTAGCCACTTATTTACATATCTATTTCACATGTAAATTCGCACGTAATTCAAGTTTGCTTCTAAATGTTGTAATGAATAAGTGAATGCATACATTTTAAGCATTGTAAAAGAGTAGTTAAGAAATTATATCCTTTTATTATGTATGCATCAGAAGAGGGGTTAGGTGGAAGGAGGGACTACTATAGTCTCAATCTTGCCCCAATAAAGATAGTTTTATTATTATCATGATGCGAAAAATACTCGAAAGTTTAAAAAAAATAGAGTCTTGAGACAGTGGAATTTAATTTTCAGTTGTTTGGTGAATCGTTGTTGCGTAACGACGAAAAAAAAATAAACGGACCTATCGTACCGTCAAGGTAATCGTTATTGTAAGCACAGCCTGAAGAAACTTTTAAATGTCTCCCTGGAAATTTTAAAGTTCTCTTAAGAACAATCGTAAAAGTTGCTCATTTCATTTGTATTATTTGTCAATATCCTTGGAAATTGTTATTGAAATTAGACATTTTCACATTCTTGTTGTTACGAGATAGTGCGTCTCCCTGCAGTCTTTGGCTGCGGGTGAGAGAATGGCACAGTTTATCCCGCGGTAGTCTGCATTGAATTGCTCGAATCTAGGAATGAATATAGGGGTGTGATATTCCATTTCGCTTGACGAGGATGAAGCTGGGTTTGCTGTGGTTCCTACTGTGATGGGAATGCATTACAGCCGTCTTCTAGAGCTGTGCAGGTGTCCCAACCTCTAAGACTCTCTCCCGGCTTCGGTATTATGGCAAATCGTTTTCCAGCCCCCACCCAAAATTATGAATATTTAGTTTGGTTCCGTAATTCGTTTGTCTTCTGTATGTTATCTATCAACTCGCTTAGTCCTTTTGACGGCTTTTGGAGATCCCCTTCATACTAGTTGCGTTTTTATCACAAACCAGTTCGATAGGGAAATGGGGCGGGTTCCTGGACGTTATTTCGTGGCAACCTCGAAGTCCATAAGATGCGCATTGAATGAAAGTGTCCCACAAGTGACTGAAGTAAACCCATGTTAAGTAGGCCCATTTGTATAATTGTGTTCTTAGGGGTCAGCAATGGGAGGGAACTTATTAATTATTATCCCTTGAAAAAAAACCTTACCTCGGTATAGTAACTGTTACTGATGAACGCCTCGAGGTGTTTATTAGAAAACTTTTCGATTTATAGGTATCGGTTGGAATGGCGTCCATATTCATCGCATTCCTATAATAAAAACCGATGTACTCTTCGCTTCAAAGGTCGCAGAATACGAGATTTGACGCCGAGGGCCCGGTATCGCCAACTTATTCTTAATCCTCCATCAGTCATTAATCGCAAGCGATCATTATTTAATTATTATTGACAATTAGTCATTATAGTAACTCATTTTAATTGATTATTAGCTTGATGGAAGCATTAATACGCTATAACGTAAGAACATAACCAATTATAACGGTATAAATTCATTAACGAAACGCGAAAAAGGCCAAATCAGGAAATGAGCATCTATCTAGCGTTCATTTAGGTGATATTTGATCCAAGTGCGTTTATCAAATGCTCCAAAATGGTAGAGTACATTGCTAAATTATGCTAGTTTCAAAATATTTGGAGTGTTCTACGTGAGAGTTTATCTTGATAATCATAAAGTTTCCAATTCAATTTAGGGGAAAATAATATTGTCCTTCATTGCTTTTATGTGATTGCGATGACCAATCAAGTTATGGTACCTTTATTTCTTTTGCTGGTGTGCATGTTGACCTTCACACGCGCAATTTCCGTATGCTGCGAGCTCTATAATTATTTTTAGGCGTGAGCTGTTATTTTTTCAGCATTAAATTGAAACCTTTGAAACTGCAATTGGTTGTGACACCCATAGTCTAAAAGCGTTCGAATATTTCGCCTAAATGAACTTTTGATTAAATTATACAACTCCTAAGTGCGTTTTTATGTGGAACGTAATCACTGGTACAAATTGACCTTTGCCGAGCCGTTTACGCGCCCATAAAACGTAACGCTGCTTTTACAAAAAAAGTCTACATATACATCTAGCCCTGCAAGTCGCCGCGATGAGGGCGTGTAGAAGGGGGTGTTATGTCGTCAGAAATTAATGCCAATGAGTCTAATAGGCAATGCGGATCATTTCACTTCCGGGAAGCTCACGTTCCCTTGCGTGTTTCCTACTGTTGTGGTCACTTATCCCCTTGTATCTCATCTGCTTGGCGTTCGATCTCCCTCTCAACTTCCCGTCTAGGTCTCGCCTGCCAATGTAATGCGGGGCTAAAATCATTCCTTTTCAAGTAGACAGGAGGATAATCTTGCCAATATCCAAGAATATGGAGCTAGCGCGAGTTAAATGTTGGCCTTCTGAGATTAACGATCACCTCACGCATGGCTGGTTCAAGATATTACCTCGGGTTTAGAGCACATCGTGTCGAAAAGAATAGTAATCGCACCACACCCCTCCCCCCCACGTTGAAGGGAATTTTCCTTTTTCTTGATTAAATATTTTTGATTTCGGACCTAATTATATCGCAATCGTTAAGGGTTAAAAATTTTGTATTTTTTGACCAAAAAATATCCTCTCCCAATGCTCAACGCCATTCGAAATGGAAATCCCTAGGCTGAGCAGGGATACACAGTGAGGAGCCATATTTCGTGTCATCTGTATTTTTTCAGTGAAGTGGCCTCCTCGAAATTGGTGTTGTTATACCTACTGGTAACTTGATTCAAATCTGCGTGCATAGCGTTTTTTTACGCTATTTTTTTGCTAAAATGTTCGTACGCTATTTTTTAAATAACTATTGGCTAATCGGTTTGGTAGTTTTGTGTATGGCTCGGAAGCTTGGTCTTTGAGGCAAGATGAAAGGGGTAGGCCTTGGAGGCCTTTGAGATGTGGGTGTGGAGAAGGATGGAAAAGGTGAAATGGACGCAAAGGAA
>LYUA01000045.1:375021-385687 GCA_002093875.1 Calopteryx splendens | reverse complement strand
GCAGTTGCGGGCGAGAGGCCGCCTCTCCGGTCATTCTTCCGTCCCGTCAGCACCACGTACACGCCCATGTATGTTGTCCCCAAGTCCAGAAGGGAGCTCTTGCGTGGTCGCCGGGCGACCTCCTTCCACCGAAAGCGATTCACTTTCCGTGTTTTCCCTCAACCGCGGACAGATAAATCCGGGAGAGGGCGCTTTCGTCGACTCCGGTCAGTTTACGCAACGCTTTGCCGTTTTAATTCCTCCGCCCCCATCCATGAGAATTCTCAAAAGGAGGGTGGCTTTGGCCGGGCTGTGCACGGAGGCCGCAACCAAACTCCCCGGGAAATAATTTTATTTTAGCCTTCGACTCTGTCCCGCGTAAGTGCGCTCCTGTGGACGGGGTCGATGGAGTTCAATCGCGGATTTCATTGCCGCCGAGCCGTGCCAACTCCTTTGTTTGACGAGAAGCGGCTGGAGGAAGGGGGGAGGATGGTTTGTCGTGGGTACTTGATTCGGTGCGGGAATGGTGCCAGGATTAGCGTCGCGAGAATCGCTTTCGCAGTCCCAAGGGGAGCGGGCAAGCAGTGAGAGGCAGGCGCGCGGCTCCTTTGATAACTGAAAGGTGGTCGGGTGGATTTTTGCATTCGTGCGGATTTCGCTGAAATTCGGCAGATTTATTCCTGGGTGTAAGACTGTGACAGATGGGAAAATGTTTGGTGAGCGAAGTAGAGGGACGAAAAATAATGGGCCCTTTTTGGTGAAGTGAAGGAAGGTAGAAAGTGTGTGGAGTTAAAAAAAAATGGCTTATTAAATGGGGCTGAAGGGTATTTACTATCGTATCAGGCGTAGGGCATAGAAGTATGGTATTGCTTAGCCCATGGGTCCACTAAAAATAGATCATTATTTTATTTTTAATCGGTGTTCTACACCGACGCCAACTTTGCTATAGTTTACCCGTATTAAACGGAGTCCTAGCGACCTTTGAAGCAGTGGGAATGAGTATGGGTAAACCTCTTCCAGGAAGTAGTCTATGGATTTACCTAATGTTGTTGAAAAATATCGGGAATTATGAAAATTTGCTCAAGAAATCACTCGGGTGTTTTTCAGCGCCACCTTCCATACGACGCCATTATAGCGGCTACCAGGCGTTGTGCAAACCGCTAGTATTGTTGCTCTGCAAAAGCTCTCCCCTGCCCAGAAAGTAAATATTTAACAGCGGTATACTTTGGGGATTGCCCGCCGAGTCACCCTTAGATTAGCGGCGTATGGTGGGATGCAGGGGACGGATAAGATAACCAGGGTAACGACCCACCTTCGATAGTCTGGCTCTCCTTTCACAAATAGTCAGCAGCAGCGTACACAAAGATACGTGCTGCCATAACCACTGGGTAGCACAGGTGCTCAGGAGATTAGGGCCGATCTATGTGTCGACGTATTAATGTTTTCGACCTTTATATGCCAATGTTGACTTTCACTGATATGTCGATTAAGTCAATAACCTTTGGAACGCCAATATTCTTCGGCATGTTACCATCGAAGTATCAGTCGAAATGTATTTGGGTATCGAGAATATCGGAATGGAAGAATGTTTTGGTACGTGTGACTATTTTATATGACAACCGATCCTTAAATAGTTACAGGAGAGCTCAACTGTCCCGCTCCGGAGCAAATATATGCATGTACATACAATATGTTATGAGCCTAGTATGAAGCAAAATTTTAAATCACGGACACCATTCGCTACGATAACTATTTCAGTCAAGCAGTTGGTCAGATGGGTAAAAAGTTGTTTCCCACCCAACTAGCGCGACTGTTACCAAAAAGAGCAGAATAGCGATCGTGTTGTTACTAAAAACATGCTCCCGAGGTATTTCGAAAGTCGCGGGTTCGATTACTCCCTAGTCCAAGGGCGGGAAAACTTAAGTTCCGCAGGTGGTATGCCTGCACGCGGCATAAATTTTTGCGGCCCGCAGGCAAGTTTAAAACTTTCGTAATTTCATTATCAAAAGGGACCAATTAACTCTCTAACTTCGAATCGCAGTCATGGATGTTATTTTAAATTCAGCGTGCAACTGAGCATCGCATGTATAAGTAGATATATTTTGCGATTCCGACCAATGTACGACACCATTTCCTGTTCATTTTCCACGTTCCTCACACCCCCTCGACGCCGAACCATATTGGAAGGCCTGACCACTTCGGCAGAATTAGAGAAATAGACGTTATCGCCGATAGGTTTATGAATTAATTTTTTCCCCGAACAATTCTCGACAACAATTTCACCAAGAATAGTGCTCAATAAATAAATATTAGTTCATCTTATATAATTCCATAATGGTATGTTACTAGGAAAGGTTGCTGTGCTAAACACCCCCTGCCACACACCTTTCGAGCGGCTTGTACGATACCCCGTTTATATAAATGAAACCAGTAATAATGAAGTATCTTATGTTTTAAACTGCAAACGTATTCCCTCTCATTGTGGGACGGTTAATCGACGTTACACCTAATAGCATTTAGGGTTATGATGGTTTGGTGACGTGATATCTTTTATTGATTGGAGGGCATGAATTCATCTGTCCATGCCACGAAAGCCCATTAAAACCAATTGAGGAGTGCTGCTACGGCTCCAAGCAGAGTCATCGACACCATGGGTGTTTCCATACTTGAAGATAGAGGAGCACCACGTGTTAGCAATATGCCTACCTCCCGGCACTTGACAATACCCTTTCAAGGTAGATCTCTTTACTTCGCCACTGACAGTTCGCGAAGGATCCCCAGACAAAGTCGTGACTGAAAAATTCGCTTATTTGATACGACTGGGAGTTTCTGGAGAAATTTCCTGACTTGAACCCTTTAACGGACCATCGAATCGGTATCCGAGTGCTCCCTTCCACTGCACTACCGTGTGAAATCGGCTATCAATACTAAAGCGGGGGCCCGCAGGCAAGTTTGGGCTTCCGATATGTAATACTTTCGCTTCAATCACCGAACCCGTCAGTCAGTTACCCGATCCTTTAAGTTTTTTTATTAGATTGTCTGTTTCTTTCGGCTCAATCAATCAGTCTCACGCTTTTGGTCGAAAAGCATTCTTTGAGGAAAAATGCAATTGCTCGTTATTTCCTAATAATTTATTTATTTTTTATTCAATTCTCGTTTGATCGTCTCTTCTTGTCTCGCTTGAATGATGGTCGGTGAAATTTTATTGGAATCGGAATTTGTGATGATGAATCGATTACATTTTGTTTGGTTCCTGGAAAGCTCATTGTTTCCTCTATCTTTAAGGGCGATTTATGTATTTTTTCCATAAATCTGAATTTCCTGCTAGCTGCGTGTAGTGGGGACAATCCCACTATTTCGTTAACGTCTTGCTATATGCACACAATGAGCGAACCAAAATATCTTGGTAAAATGATTTTAAAAACATATCTTTTGCATTTGATTTTATTATATTCGAGCAATTCTGCCCTAAGTCAGAGGCAAGGAAGTGAAGTTTATGTCGATTTTTGGCATAAATCACCGATTCTAAACAGAAAGGGAAAAATCCCATCTCGTGTGTAGATGTTTTTCTGGATCCATGGAAATCCTACCCATGATGGCTCAACTTCCGTTATTATTATCAATAGTAATAATATTCTTCACCATCGTGGTAAATGGACCTTGAATCGCCTCACTTCTTTCGCAAAGTATTTATTTCACCCCTGCACCTGAGGAGATCTTTGAAATATAAGTGCTTTGGCTTATCTTTGAATTTATTTTTTTAATTTTACTTCAAGAGCCATAATCTACCTCGTGGAGCTCGCCGATTGTTTGCTTTACGAGGTGATTCATACATTCGCGGTAGGATCACTATCTTCACGAAGCCTGACGTGACGCAGCATTGTATTCTCTCTCTCTCTCTGACTCGGCCTCTCCATTTCTCTTCCACACGTGGCGCGGGGGTGGAAGAGGGGGGCGCGGGGGTGGAAGAGGGAGCACGGGGATGGCACATTTAAGGCGCGCGCACCCCTCACGCGGCCCCTCGAAATTCTCGGAATCGGATCGAGGAAGTGGTAACGGTGTCGGCGACCTTATTGAATTTCCCGCCTCGCGTTCCATTTCCGTTTTATCTGGTCGGATCCGCAGAAATTCAAGGAGGCACTTTCGCGGAGGGAGAGAAAAAATCATTCTTCCGTCGCGAGTTGTTCCTCGAGAATTTCGAATTGGAAAACGACGATTACCACTTGAAGAAACCCACGTGTCATTTTGTTATTTTTTTGCGAAAGCGATGCACGCATGCCGACGGATTCAAGTGGGAATCGACTCGTGGTGCTCATGGTGTGACTCCTCGCCTCGACGTCCAACGGTCCTCAAATAGATAGGTAAACTGCACCCACGCATATTTTGTAGGAGCAAACCTTGCTTGTGGAACTTGATGCAACGTGCGAGCCATGCAGACCCACACTCGGGAAATTTCCTTACTTTTTCCTACACTGTTTCGTTCCGTTACGCCTCTGTTTAATGGGTTTATAATCACTGCGTTCATGAACACAGTAGCAGTTCTGCAGGACTCTTCCCTGTCGTCACCACAGACCATCAATCCTGAAATTGGCTTGACGAAGCCCTCCACTCAATTTTTCCATTGACCAACCTCTTGTCGTCAACTTCTGTCTTTCTTTATATGTTTCGCCCGAATCCGAAGTGCCGGCTTCCCTCGGGGTAAAATGTAGATGTAAAAAAATGATGATTTATGGGTTTTGTATCTCAAATCAGACTTGTAATTTTTTTGACACATCTCCCGACATAATTCAACGGCTCCCCGTGGAGATGGGACGCTCGGCTTCGGAGACTCCACTTGAGAGTAGTGATTTGGAACTCGGGCTACAGCTGCGTGGTGCTATGTCGGCTCGCGGCCGCGGAAGAGCGGAGATCATTCTCAAAATTTTGGCGTGGCAGGTTTCTTTTTTTTTTTTTTTAATAATCTTTCCCTCCCCCGTAGTGGCGCAGGATTAGAGTCTCTCCTCATTCTTCCTAGATGGAATGTTTTTCGAACCCCGCCACTCGACCCCCACCGAGCAAAGATGGAGAGTGAAAGCAGTGGCGAGATTATGAAAATAAAAAAAAAGGTTTCCCAACCCTTCAAGCCGAGAAACCGCCCCTTCGGGAGTCTCGCAATATGGTTTTGTTGGGAGGGGGGAGGGCTTGTCTATTCCACGGGATTATTATTGCGCGAGTTATTCCCTTCGAGTCGATGATCGAGATTTCGTAAATATCAAATCGGTTGCCGTGGTGGGCTGCTCGGGGTCTCGTCTCCCTTTTTACCGCGGCGATTTAATGCGCGGGTGGGTGATGAAATTAAATCATAAGTGCGGTTTCTCGAACTGTCTCTCGTCGAAATAGATTTGGCGCGTTGTTGCTCGTCGCCGCCTAGTTCTTATGAATAGAATCGCAAGAGGTTGTGGGCCACTGATTTAAAAAACTTTTTCCAATCATATTCGTTGGTTTCAACGATATCGATGCATGTTACGTGTCCCTGGTGATCCGGGCTGCTGATTACCAATGCTTTTCCTAGTCGTGAGAAATACCTAGTTTCGGGTGCCTCATGTCGGTATGAATGAAAATGATTTCCCTGATGCACAGTTAATCATGCACATTCTGTTACTAATATGTTATTATTTCATATATTTATCGTTTTAGTGTATTGAAATGAGCTACAAAAGAAAAGGTAGCCTTCCATTGTTTCATCTGTTGTCCTGTAGGTTTATGGAAAAGAATCGCAGAGAAAGATCATTATAACGTTTTTGTGATCATTTTCGGGGAAATTTGCCATTGTCGTGAATGATTTTTTTGAGTCGATATATCTGAAAAGGAGACAAAAAAACTAACAGATTACATGAATATGGTAATTCTCAGAAAATTCTAATGTCTATTTCAACGTTAGTATTTAATACCTACACTAGACGTACTGGACGTTTTAGACGTCGTTCCTACCATTGTCCACCGTGCTTTTATAAACATCCTCGCTGGTGACACCGACCGAATGAAGTGATTTGAGATGAATTGATACCTAATATTAGTGTTTGTTGAATAGGTGAATTTAAACTTGATGCTGCGGGTCATCCGCGCAGACGAAGGAGTTAATTGATATGCGAGTCCACTTGGAAGGTTCTATTTGCTTAAAATTAATTACTTAATTTATTCTCTCAATTTTACCGGAACAAGCAAGTACTTTCAGCGTAGTACAGTTGTTCTTGTTCTTCTCCCCGTTAGAGGATTGAAAAAGCTGATATACTGCAAATGTGAGCTTTCTTAATGAAAAATGCAAAACCATATACAAATAATTGTGGTCAAAGTAAGGTATTTGCTTAGTCGCTATGTGAGAGAAAAAATATTGATCAACGAAACCACTATTGCTGATTACTCCTGTGAATCCATTAACATTTCCTAATAGGTACGCAAAAATTATGTCATCCTTTTAAATCCACATCATTGATAGAACTCATTTTTATGCGAAAAAATGTATGTTCTATTTGTTAACACTTGCCAAGCATCGCTTGTGTTCTACTGAAGTACAAGTCGTCCATCGAGAATTTATTCGTATTATGTGCCTAAGCATTTGATGTGCAGTAGGAGGAGGCGTTCTAATTTTTGTGTCATTGAATCCTTGTCTTTGATTTTAATAGTTTTCTTTAACTTAAGGTAATGGAATATTTTTGTTTGCTTTATTTGTCTAATTTGTGTTTCTGTTAATTTCAGGTAAGAGTTCAACTGACCTCGCCCATAGCAATATGTGTTTTGAGAACCATGATACCTTACCATGCTTTGCGGTTTGGTGAGTACTTCATTAATTCAAGTTCAATAATTTAACTAATCATTTAAAACTGATATGCATATATATATTCGCGAATATATAGGTAAGGAAAGTAATAGGTAACACAAAAGGACGACCAAATAGCTTACATATAGTTTTAACCAAGAGCTCCTCAGGGTTTTAGTTGACTTGGTGAAAGCTTGGGATTTATTGGGAAGTATATATTTAGGTAACTTTTGTCAGGAGTCTGTGTTTACATATGGTAATTCTGCTGCCTCTATATTATTACTCTGATGATAAGTGGCATGTAAGCTGCGTCTCGTGGGTGTCAATTTGGAAGGTCTTACTTTTACGTGTCGTAAACCGACTCCTAAACGAATTCACTATCGACCATGACCCAGTTCGATACTTGGATTAAATAGCCGGTCTTAATCACATTCCGATTGAGTTCGCTTATATAGAGCGTGTATTTCGAGTTGGAGTGGTAAACAGCGAAATTAGAGCACATATTTATGCCTATTTTGCATAGATATTAAAATTAAATATTAATTTAATTAATGCTCGTAGATTGTTTGTGCTTGTGTGATAGTTGCCACCAGCCAAACAATTTTTACGATTATTAGAACTCGTGGATACGATTTGGAGTTGTAGTTGATTCGATTTTGCTTTTGATTCGGTAAAAAAATCGAAAAGTTATGAGTCAATTCATGTGATTCATGAGCTTTTAAAAATAGGGTCGTAGGTTAAATTTAAAGTAGTAGGTTTTGACGTGTTCAAAAATGAATACCTAATTTGCTGAAGCTGGTTTATTTATGCAAGGGTTAAAAAAATGATTCGATCAAATAAAATAATACTGACTTTTAGAAAAATGCGGAGGCTCAGACATGTTAAAATGGAAATGGAAGGAAGCTCATTGCCTACAAATGCAATTTTTTACCGGGTAAAAATCGTCATTCCCACGTCGGTTTCGTTGGCATACATCATCGTCAGGGGAAGAGGTCAGCTCACGGCCTCCCAGGATAATGCTGCGTATTATGAGGCACACGAAGAAACTCGATGTTCACCTGGATGTGATGCATCACATCGAAATCCAAAAGGTGTAAATATTTTTGAAGAGGAATAGTAAAAAATAGTGAAGTGGGATGGCGAAAAATAACTTTTGTTTGGTCAATTATTTGTACTTCCAGGACTGTTTGGAGGAAAAGTGTGTGCCTAGTGATGAGGTTTTGAGAAAAGAAATCCATAAACGCTTAAAATTATAATCTCGCAGGGGTGGGGAAATATGGAAAACGGACTTAGTAAAATACCTGGGAGTAACTCTAGCACCAGACATAGGATGGGGTAAACACGTTGAGGCCATCTGCAAGGCTCCATTGAAAAAACTGGGATTCATCAAACGCATAGTGGGACAATATTCTAATGAAAACTTAAAGATGCTTTATTTCGCGCTAGTTAGTTGTCCTAAGTACGCTTCGAGCATTTGGGACCCTGCGCAGAAGGAACAAATCTTAGAAATAAATAAGATACAGATGAAAGCTGCAAATTTCGTGAATAATCGTAATGGACGAACCGAGAGCATCACATTGTTATTGGATAGCCTTAAGTGTGAGCCACTGGAAACCCTAAGATTGCATGCGCGTCTTAAGCTGTTAGAGAGGTACAAATCATTCGGGTTCAACACCGAAACTCGAGGATTCATTTTCCCTCCACATTACATTTGTAGGAGGGGAAGTTGAGAGAGATAGATGGCCGAACATATAGATATTAGAAATCCTTTTTCTCTTTCGCACAATTCGTGAGTACAACAGTAGTAAATACATCAGTTTGAGCATCCCGAATGTAAAAGGATGCAGAGTTCTAATGGCAATGAATGTCATTAATGGCTGGTGACCTAACACCCCCTGCCACACGCCCTCGCGGTGACTTGTAGGGTACTATGTGGATGTGGAAACTTATTTGACGATCGATTTTTAGACTTATTCCATAATGCAGTGCACATGCTCGTGACAGTAATCAACCCGATGCTTGATTTATTAGGTGAAGGTAGGGCTCGCATATTGCTAATTGAAAGCTCTGCTGTTAAGGGTATTGAAATAGAAACACTTGGTTTTTCCACATCGACTCATGTTTTCCACATGCACTAGTTCATGTTGAAAAACCAAGTGTTTCTACCTCAATATGAATCACTTCCAGAAAGTGACGCCTGACGGTGACACCCGCGGTGACCCAGGAAGATCCGGTATTCGAAAAAATACACAGCTTGGATGAAGCTGGGGTTGTCCAAACTCAACCGGGGATCGAAGTATGCCTCCAGTAGTCGAACGCTCTACGCACTAAGCCACTTCATTACGAATGAAATGTGAAGCCAGTTTATACTCTGCGGGCTCAGGTTCATCACGGAGCCCATTAGGGAGTTTCTGAGGCACCGCTCTAGCTCATTTTTCTCCGTTGAGGTGAGCTTCCGCCGACCCCTTCACAAACCGATCAGTGGTATTTCCCCCCTTCCATGCATCATTCCCTGTCCAATCCGTGGAAGATGTCAGTCATTTTGGTCCTCCCCACGTCCTCGGAAGTGCGTAAATAAATCCCACAGGAACGATGAAAATCTGCGAAATATCGTCTTTCTCATCCGTCCGTTATTTCCATCATGGAATGTCACTAGGGGCGTGATTTTTTTTCGCGCGGTACGCCATGCTGCTCCCTCATTCCCGCTCGTCGTGGTTTATTCCGTTGGAATTGTTTTCGAGCGTTGTTCCGCTCCGGAGCCCGCCGAATAGAATTTTCAACGAAGTTCACCGCTTTTGTTTGATGCCATCGCAGTCCATTGACGCCCCGGGACAGGTCCCTCAGCTCCGGCGGCGCGAAAACGGAAGTCGGGCCACTCCTTTGTCCGGCCATTGGTCATGTTTGGATTAGTCATTATCGACGTGGGCCAAGGACTCCTCCGCGTCGTGTGCGAATGGCGATGAATTCCGAAATTACGACCTTCCAATCGGCTTGATTTGTGTGGCTGGTTGAGTTGTCGGCGATGAACCGAAATTTTTGCTCGTCCCAGAAATGTTAACCCCCTCCGCTATCTCAAAATGTCCGGTGGCCAAGTGTGATTAGCGTTAAGATGACGTTAAATAGCGTAGCGGCAATGTTCACACCGAAGTCATTATTTAATGATGCCGAAAGCTGGTTTAAACTAGGCTGCGAGGTACACTTGAATTATTTTATAACGGAAATGTATGCATATTTAATCTCAAATGAGCTTTAGTTTCACTAGGAGCGCTGCAATGATGGTTGTAGCGATCTTGTTCTTGAATCCTGTTCGTTAAATATTCAATCTGCACATTTGATCTTCATCTTCCTCTTGCTACACCACATTTCCAATGCTCGCCATTATTTCTCTTTCGATCGCCCTTTGCATCATTTCACTACCAGGGAGGAGAACGCTACAGGTATCTGTTTTAATTTAGTTCCTCCTTACTTCCTGGCTACTTTCGCTCGGCTGATTCTCCTTTCCAAGTAACGAGACTCTTCCGCGTCATATAGCCTTTTATTCAACAGTTTAATATGGGTGGCGTTCTGCTCTTCTGTCACTGATCATATTATTTTGGTTTTCGCCTTTGTCAGGTGTTAGGTCAGGTTAGACCTTCGCCAATGAACAAGCACATGCTCGTAAGTATTGATTTATTTATTGCTATTGCTCACAGATGGTAGCACGAATACAATTTCGAATGAGTCATGATAAATTGACTGCAAAATATAATACTTAGCAAAGCCATTCAAACTGTATAGGCATTTCTATTCTTTATTACGTGGTCAGAATACATTTTTGTTTAAGTATATCATTCCATTTCGAGGAATATTGTGGACAGTCAAAAAACAGTTGTTTTGATGCATTGTTATAAA
>LYUA01000045.1:196258-207302 GCA_002093875.1 Calopteryx splendens | reverse complement strand
CCCCCCCCCCCCTAACCCGCACACCTGTCTGCCCGTGCATGATAGTGAGATAGCCGCTGTAGACTCCCTGTTATCCCGTCTCGCTCTAACTGGCTGGTCGAGACGCTCGATTTCTTCAGGGGGTGAGTGATGAAAATTATGCGTATCACTAGGCGAGCCCGCACACGAGACAGACCGGTGCAAAACAAGAAGGTGCGTGTCTTGTCGAGAATTTGAGCTCTTGTATAAAATAAAACTGTGGCCTTGAAATGGCTGCGGTGCATTTTGTACCTAGTTGATACAATATTCTAAGCAGTACCTGCATTATACTTTGAGGAAAGATTGCTTCATTCAATTTACAGCCCTGAAGTCGTATATTGAATATGTTTCGTACTAATAGAAGATTGTCTGAACCGGTAGCGGTGTTTGCTCAGGGCAATGGCCAGTTAAGAGCGTAGTATTTACCCTCTTAACAGTATTAACTTCGACGTTTGCCTTAGCATTGAAAGAGCCTTGGGTAGCTATGACAGGCAAGCATCGTGTTCCGAGTAACATAAGATTCGACATGACCGAGATCTCAACTGTGCCTACATTATATTTTGAGGGAAGATTTTTTTTTTAAATTTACGTCCCTTTTAATTTATCAGAAGGAAGGTAATCGAAAGCGATAAATATTTTTCATTCAATTTTCTCCCCTGAAATCATATGCTGAATGCGTTTGCAGACCAATCGGCGATTCTCTTACCCTGCCGGGCGTGTCTCCCCCTGGAAATGAGTGTGCAGATACCTCACTGCATCTGAACTTCGGAGTTCCCTTTTGTATTGGCAAAATAGCATTGGTATGGAGCGAAGGGGGTGGGGTGGAAGTGTCCCGTGGGAAGGGGATTGTAACGATAAGTATAAATAAAAAAAATTGTCCCCTTGATGGTGAAGTAGGAAATTTGAGTTGACGGTTTTGAATGTCGAGGGAGGGAGAGTGTGTGGGGACGAGGGGGTGGGCGTTATGAGGTCAGGATCCATGGGAAGGGAGGCCTCTGGATTGGCTTTTCGTTCTCCTGCCGCGTATCCACGAGAAGTTTCGAGGGAGTTGAAAAGGGGGGGGGAGCTCTGGGGGTGATGATGACGATGCATTGGGGCCTTAAAAGATGTGGCAATGGGGCCGCTGCGAGGGGCCTCGAGAGAGAGAGAGAGGTCTCGACTTCTTCTTGTCTCGGGTCAGCCCTCTGGAGAAGGGGAGGGAGGAATCTTTTTCGCCGGGCCTCAGGTGGCTGGCTGCCACCCGACCGCCGGCTCTGTGGTCGGGCCAGGGAACGAGAGGAGTCGGACAAGCGGAAGGAAAAGGCGGGTGGACGGATGATTGGAGGAGGGGAACCTGGGAGTGAAGCGGGGAAGTGTTTCAGGCCCCGTGGGGGATTCGTTCGACGCGTTTCCGAAAGGGGTGATGGTCGCAGGATCGAAAACAGGAGGTGGACCGGGAGAGAGGAAGTGCGTCGGGGAAAAAAATGAGGAGTCATGTCCGGCCGGCTAGGATCTTCGGGAATTGGGAAAGAGCGAGCGAGGTGAAGTCCCCGTTTGTCCCCATTCGAGAGCCGGTGATGGGACCGATTCCCCCTAAGGTTCCCCGATTTCGGCGTGAAAACACCGCAACGGAGGAACGGAAGTAATCCGTGATCAAATGGTCAAGGCAATGCTCGTGAAATCAAACCCATAATTCCAGGGATCAGTGGGTGTCCTAAGATTAATTGAGAATTTTAATTATGTGCACTCCATATCACCATGGAACATCCCAAAATATTGATTAAAACCACTATGGGTGGTTTTAATCAATATTTTGGTTATTTTGTATTATTTTTATTTGATATTTGGTTGGATGGTTAGGGAAGAAAGGAGGTTGTCGGAGGAAAATCAAAGAAAGCATGAGAAGGTGATGCAGGACATATTGAGACAGGGAATGGGATGTTGGAGTCTTGTGATGTAGGTGAGAGAATGTTGGGTGAGCGAGGTAGAGGTGGAAGAGATGAGACATGTTGGACGGAATGAAGGCGGGCAGAAATAATGTGGAGTTAAAAAAAAGATTATTGTAATTTTAGTAATTATTCCTATTTTAGTGCCGTGTCAGGTGGTGTTTAGGAGTTTGGACGTGCTTAGTCCCTGGGTTCATCAAAAATCTGCCTTGTCCGTGAGACTACTATTAAAAAAACACGTCGAGCCGTTGGTGATGCCGAACTTAATCAATAAGGGTCGACTGCTGTGTTTATTTGATTCCTGGATATCAGTTATGAAATATGGGTTAACAAGACAAAGAAGCAGTTTTTGATTGGGCGATTGAAAAGACGATATTAATTATTATTTTATTGATTTCTTTTTTTTATACCCCTTTCCGCTGTGGTGGTGGCCAATGTAACCCCGATACCTTAAGGCTGGTGGACGCACACTTTGACCTCCGGACTAATAATCCGGATGGCAAATATGGTTTCCTTAAATCCCTCGGAATTAAGGGAAGTGATGTCTAGTCATGTAGTGGGATATTTATTTCAGAGATAAGACCGGATGTACAAAACAAAATAGAAACACAATTTGAATATGAGGAACGGTATGAGAGAATACTGCTTATGAGATTATACTCTAAAGAAAAGTATAAAAAGCCTGTGAGTCTCCAACAAGGATAATGAATATCCTAATTATTTGAGAATATTTGAACTTGGCATTAGGCATTTTCATCGATGTTCAGAATAATTGCAAGGGTTATAGTCGAAAGTCATTCTACCCTTGATTTATTGCAAGTAGTGAATAAGATTATAGTTTGAAAAAACTTGAAAAATCGGTTTTCTTTGGGATGTTCCATGGTAATAAGGAGCGCACAGAATTAAAATTCTCAATTAATCTTAGGACAATTGTACTAGTGTAGACTTTTACCATTTCTGATTGATATTTTATGCTTATATCATCTTTGCAACACCACTTATTTCCCTTCTTTCTACTTTCAGGCCATGAATTCTTCCGGTATGAAGTGGACAGTCCACTGACATCACATAGTTTAAACGTCTACTTAGAGCCAATGTACAGGCCTCGACACAGAAGAAGTCCATTGGAAAACTTTGAGGAGTCGGACTCGGTCGCTGAGAACACAGAGAACAACAGGAGTAGCAGTCCGAAGAAAGTGCCCTCGAGTAGCTCAATATCTTCCAATGAATCTTCATCTACGGACTCCAAACGGGTTATGGAAAAGCCCCGCCCTCGTCTACCTGAGGAGCCCATTGCGATCCAACCAAGTATGATACCTACCTATTTGTTTAAACATAGACCCCAATACCTGTAGGTTCTGCTTTTTCAGTTGGACGTACGATATTCTTGTTTCAGTGGTTTTGAGATGTTGAAATGTTTATTTTAACAAACTGCTAGATAAGTCAAATGTTAGTTGAAATACAAATTTTTTGTGATCCTCCTCGTCGATTTAAGATAATCAAATATGAAATTAGTTATTTTTTACTTTAAAATTTAGGCGGTGTCTTTCATGACAGTAATTGTATATTCTGTACCTAGATGTTTTTTTTAAATAATTGATTTTAAGACCAGATTTGATTTTTCATATTCATCTCATTCTAAATTTTGATTTAATGTATTTTCTTAACTCCAAGTTTCCTCATTATCAAATAATAACTCCTACAGCAGTTGAAACACGTTTTTTTTAAACTGCTGTAGGAGCTGGGAGACAAAACAACTGCTTTTATTATGATTGAAAGTTATCATATCTGCCTATTTTTAAAATTTTTCATTTCTTACTTTGGCTAAAAATGGTTTCTAATTTGCCAAACATCCAGGTGTTAATTGACTTTTCACTCCTTATTTTCAGCTCATGTACTTGGCAAAATTAATGGACTCTGTCCTCTTAGTTGGTTTTAAAATTTCTTGAAATTAAATTTGTCTGAAAAAATTTAAATAAATAAATAAACAAGGAAATGAAGTTGTCCCATTGTGCCACTCAGTTGTAAAAATGCAAAAACTGCAGCATTCATCACATAAGTACTATCTCCTCTCTCACCTCATTAACACATGGCCAATAGGAAAATGAAGTTGTACCACAGAAACCTACAAAATTTGTGTGTCCTGCCATGTAATCTTTAGTTATATTCAATTGTCATATTTGAAGAATATGCTGATTTTTTTTAAAGTTATTTATATGCTAAAAATTCATGTGTCTTATAAATTGTGTTTGATGAAGAATTTTCTTTTCTCTCATAGAACCAGTAAATACAAGTTCTCTAAGCAAAGATCCTGTCAAGGAGCGTCCACAATATTTGCCTACACAATCAGTTCCTCCTACCAAAGAAGTTCCGACAACTTCTACCCAAGCACCCAATAAAGTCGAATATGGTGGTGATCAAAGATGGGTATTCCCGGAAGAACTTGACAACAAAACTTTGACGCAAAATAATATCACAAAGACAGAGGAGGTAAGCTAATCGCCCTTATGACAACTGACTACAAATGTGTATTTTATGCAAAACTGTCTGAACTGAAGTTTCAGATTCATATCTCAATTTTCTCGGAGGTATTTCAACTAGAAGATGATACACACTTGATTTTTGTCTTTTTTGTGTAAGATCTAATCTTGCATATGCCTATGGCATACATTCTCAAATGAAATGTTGCTCAAGGTGATTTTATTTTGATATGCAGGATCATCACCTGTACTACAACAGCTCCTTCATAGTGGACCCCGAAGTTGGTCACTCGTATTGGGTCAACCTCACTCAGAAAGATGGACTCCGAATAAATGACATGTTGTCCAAGTCATACAGACGTGCTGCAGTAAGTAAAAGATATTCGCATGGCATAATATATTTGGTAATTAATTTCAGCCAGCTCATTGACCTAGTTCAGAGCAGTTTGGTAAGAGTAGAAAGTAATGTTTTCATTCATCTAAAACTTCAATTTAACTTATGGACAGACTTGTTCCTTTTTAATTAAATTTTGCATTCGTGAACAATTAACATTTAATGTTTTTGTTGCTGTGAAATTTTCATTTGCTCATTGGTTGTTGCAATCTTCATGTATTCATTGAATTTTTCCTTAATAAGTTTTTACGAGTGTGTTTTAATTGAGTTTGATGAATCTCTCTTCCATTCTAGACTGTGAAGCTGTCATTCGACTTCCCATTCTATGGTAACTTGGTGCGGAATGTAACAATAGCAACGGGAGGATTTTTGTACACAGGAGATTACGTTCACTCATGGCTAGCAGCAACGCAATACATCGCGCCACTAATGGCCAATTTTGATACAAGGATCTCCAACGACTCATTAATAATGTACCATGACAACGGTGAGTACATACCCACTTTATGTGGCAGCCTATGTAATTTTGTAGATCTCTGCATTCCTTTCCAGATTTTCACTGCATGTCTTGTATTTAAAAGACAACAGTTTCCCTGGCATTCTAGTCAGTCTCTCCAAGTCAAAGAGGAAAAATTGGTGATAAGTCGAAACAAAATGCAGAGATATACAAACCAACTTCTGTATGAATATAATGGAAAAGGAAAATTTTGTATGAATACTTTGTCATTTTGCTCTGACATATATAAAGAACTCATATCTACCCATATAGTCCCAGGAAGAGAGTAATGCACTATTTTTTTGTTGCATGTAGTTCCAGTGGACATGTCCTGATGCTTGTACAAATCAATGTTTATTATAATTACATATCGCTTTTTTGGTACAAGTTATTTGCACTTTTGTTACAAATTGGTGATGATTACATGGGTGTGAGCTCCCCATCCTTGGCCGTAACGGTTGGAAATGATGCATGTATTTGATGAAACTTTGTTATTTATGGCTGCAAGGATTTGCTATTTTTTGGCATCATATGAAACAAAATTTTTGTTTGGAAACAAAATTAGGTGTAGTGTTTGCCAGTTGTAATGTCCTTCTATTCTATAGAACAAGCTATTTACACCAAGAATCTAAAATTAAAGCAGTGAATAGCCCTTCCGTGAATCTTGTCCTGTCACCATCCCCAAAAACTTGCTAGTTAAGAATGGACATTAATTCATCAAATTGTGTCTGATTCAGTTCATCAAAAAATTATCATTTAGTATTCAATTAGTGATTCATTTCATTGGTAAAAAATTTGGCTTCATTACATCGCTAATGGTAATGTGAATCAACTTTCCATACAAATAGATGGAGTCAATGTATGAGTAATGAGTAAATGAGTAATGTAGCTCAGAATTTTTCCTCTCACCAACTCAGTATTATATTTCACTAATTTTGCTTATATTTATGTTGATAAAGTTCAGTATTATAATCTGTGCATAGAGAGAGGCCGAAAAATGTATTCAATTTTTACATTTATATTGTAGAATTTATTGCAAGAATATATCTTTTATACTGTTATTGCTGATGGGAATGGCAGTTACATGTGAAATTCCATTTAAAGGAAAGTATTGCTGTATAAGCTTAAATTCCACATTGCTTTTATCAGAAATAATTATATATTCATGTTCAAGGAAGTTAAATATTTAAGGCTTCCATTCAAAAAGCAAATATTTTCTCATAAATGTTAAGCAGCATGATGTAACTATGCTAAGTAAAAGCTTATTAAGTTTGAAACTCATGGATCGCTGTTCTTCTCAGCAAAATGCCAATCAGTGGAACCATGAATATGAAGTCCATAGAATCAAATTCTTTCATTTCTTCTGAAGCCCTTGATATATTGATGAATTTTAATCATTCTTGATGATATATTCTCAGCATATTTTTTCATAAATGAAAGGAAGTAGAAGTTAATCATTAGTTATTGGAATTTCACACTGATTTTGATAACATAAAGAAGAACCTTGGAACAGATATTTGACTTCACAGAACTGTGTGTGTGGTTATCTTGGTGAAAAGCATTTAATTTTGCAGTCAAAAGTAGTTTCATTGAAAAAGTGTTGCATCTTAATTATTTTCATTTATGGATCATTTTCAGGTACTGCCTTCACTGTACAGTGGGAGAAGGTTGTCTTGCAAGAGCATCCAAATGAAGGGGACTTCACCTTCCAGGTCACACTGCACAAAAGTGGTGACATCACCTTTGTGTATCAGAATGTGCCAATCATAGTGGAGCAGATCAAAGACGACCACCACCCTGTTAAAGTTGGATTATCGGATGCATACATCATCGACCGAACCATTTTCTGTAAGTTTACACCCAAGCACAGTTTCCCTCCTCAATGTGACAACTAGTTTCAGATATATCCTATGGATGTTAAGCGTTGGAGATGTCAGATGTGTGCTGGGAACATTTTATAGTTTTGTACCTTTGCTATCTGCTATTTTTCATTTTCATTAAGCTCTTCACTTTTACCCTTATCGTTTTCCTCATTGTTCAAGCAAGCACGTCAGAAGCATATCTTTGTTGTCTTAAAAATAATGGAAAATAATGAAGGTTTTTACTTCCATATAGTTAAGGTTGGGGGCATGGTCATACAATGGGTATAGAACTGTACTTCTAACCAGAGGTGCTCGTTTCAATTCTGGGTGACACCTTGGGAACCCTCAACTTCACCCAAGCTGCGTGAATTTTTGGGTACCAGATCTCCCTGGGAAACAACTGGTGCCACAGGGAAAGGAACTGGCCCCCTTACCCTGATGTGTGAATTTCTCATGCCATTGGGCTTAGTATTGGGAGAGATCTACCATCACCTTTCAGAGCCAACCTTTGGTTTGATTACTGTGGTTATAGTTAAGGTCAATCAAACATTTATTTTCCCTACAGAACCCCATTTACAGAACTTTTTGTGAATGAAAAGCAGCATCACTGAAGTTTCTCAATCAATAGGGAGCTTGACTATTAAACTCTGTACTCATTTATTCAAATTTGAGTGAACTCAAAGCAAAAATCCGAAATGATTATGGAGAGTAATAATATAAAAATGTTTATTTTGAAAGAGGATGTTTTGAAATAGGCCCCAAAGTAACCGCCTCGTCAATCACTTTTTACGAGAAAGATAAGTCCACCAACCACAGTAATCAATCCAGAAGTGAGGTTTGAAAGGTGAGGGTAGAGCTCACCCAGTACTAAGGCTAACAGCGAGAGGAGTTAAAACATCAGGGAAGGGGGGGACAGTTCCTTTCCCTGGGCCGTCTGCGATTTCCCAGGAAGGTCTGGTGCCTGAAAAATCACACATCTTGGGTGAAGCTGAGGTTACCCTGAGTCATCACCTGGAAGTGGACCTGAGACCTCCAGTTAGAAGCCTAGTGCTCTACCCACTGGACTATGACGCCCCTAAAGATAAGTCTAAAAGGATGATTTTCAGAGAAGGGGATTTAACATTTAGATCCTAAAATCCCATTTCATTTTTTGTATGCAACACAAAAACTACAAATCTTATGTGATATACTGAGTGATATGAACATCCATAATTTAGAAAATATCATGGGCTTTGGTAAACACTTGCAAGTGCACATCCCAATTTTGCATACTATTATCCTAAATTTTGTGTATTCATAATGAATGGTATGTGTCATAACTTTATTTGCAAATGAGTTATATGGCTGCCCTTGAAAAATATTATATAATGAAGGAAAGGATATTAGGGTTCACATGTTATGTTTAGGCTGTAATTCGCCAACACAATGTCATTGTTAATCAAATTTATGTATAGTTTGCAAAACCCATATAATTAAAATCTCTAAAAATATTGTGTATTTTTCTAATCTTTAATTTTGACCCTTATTGTTGAAAATACATTTCATAATTTTAAAATCAAAAACTAAATATGATGTATGCAAGTTTAATAGAGGACAGTGTTAAGGGTCCAAATTAAATTTTCTAGCAACAAATCAGCACCATAAAAATATGTTGCTCAATGTACTATAATCATAGGTGGAGGGTAAATTATTTCTTGGATGGAGATCATTATCTAATTGACTAATTTCTTCGCCTACAGTTGTAAGAAGGAAAACAATTTATGAATACCATCGTGTTGACTTCCGTAAAGAGGACATCAAAAATTGGACAGTGATTCACCTTAGTGCTCAACGGACCTGCTTAGACTTAAAAGATTGTGCATCGTGCATCTCCAAAAACATTGGATTTGAGGTATGTATGATGTTCTAAAATAGCGTAAGAAGGATTTTGATTCATTTTTGAAATTGAAGCAGTACGATAGCTGCATGAAAAAGAGCATAACAGCATGTCCATTGCATTACTGTACCAATCATTCTGCAAAAAAAATTATGTTAAGAGTTGGATGCTCTGAAACAACTCATTCATTTGTTTCCAATGAATTTAATACTTTGTAAACTATTTTTCCACCAAAATTGTTAATTGGTAAAAAGTCCCTATAAAGAATGAATAATTCAATTTTTTACCATCACTTAAAAAATTAAAAATTATGTGCTTAATCATTGTCCTGTCGAGAGTAACTAGCATAGATGTGAGGTAATTCATTTGAACCATAGTGCACGAGAGAATCAGATGGCTTTTTAGATGTGGGTGTCAAAAATGATGGAAAAAAACTAAATGGACGGAAAGGAAAACAGTGTGGTAGTGGAAGGGTGAAAAAGGTTGTTGGTGAAATTAGAGGAAGGCAGGAAAAGTGGATATTGAGTGCCAATGTGATGTTCACACTTATGCTGTTAAAGACATCCACCAACATCTTCGACAGCAAACCCCTACCATGCTGCAGATATGCATGAACGTCTTTGTTATCACATCTTTTTTCATCTAACCCTTTGTGAAACGTCTCTCGTGGCATGTAATAGGTCATGTTTTTTATTTATGATATCCGGTATACTATGGTAATCTAGTACCTAAAATGCTCAGTACTGGATTTGGGAATAGAAACATAACCTGTGAGCATCTATCCTTCCACTAAAGTGGTTTCGTGGTGATACCACCTTTCTATTATTTATTCTATGGTTGTGGCGTAGTGGTTTATGGTGATACCTTTTTCACTAGACTGATTGGTTGTGACATCTGACATTTATTGGGAAACTACGTCCAGTTCATCAGCATAGTGGGGTGTTCATTGGGCAGAATGGAGGTGTGTCAAATTGCTTTGTGGCTCTCAGGTGATTGATTTCATTCAAAAAAACAGTGATATTTTATCAAAGGAAGTACAGTTTTGACATAATACTGTTTTAATATTCAGTTCACATACTTAATGTTTTCATAATAAGTTTTAATTAATCCCTGTCTTTTATGCATCATTATTTGAGGCGGTTTCAATTGAAACCACTGTGACTAAGCAGTCATTTTTTCATATCAATGTAGCTTATTGCTACTGATTATGCTGTGGAATCTAATTAGTTATAATAAATAATTGTTTTCATTGGTTTATTGTTTTATAATGCTCTAAAATAAGCATACAGAACACTTATTCTGTGATTACTAATTTTCTGGTCATCTATTTTGTCTGTAAGTCATGGCGATCATAACGTTTTTCAGTTGTGGAGATATGACAGTATTCCATGGGAGGCTTTGGAGGATGTGTTGCTTGAGGAACTATTGTACAAAGTGATTGTAACTCAGTAGATTGAATGTTGACTCAAGTTCAGATGCAGGAATAGATATCGAATTTGGAACTAACTTGTGCACTGAGGAAAGTAATTCCTTTCCAAGTATCTGCAATAAAATTCCAAAAAAATATTGAACAAATACAGTTAAATACTCCTTAATAACTACAAGCCTCAATTAGGAGTATTGTGAATTTTTTATTTTAACATTTATGCAATGCGAGATACAAAAGTTCTAACTTCAGAGATGGGCTAGGAGGCAATAGTGATTTCAGAGAGAAACCACCTATTTGTGCACCAATGGTAGGCAAGAAAATTTAATTTCATATTTTAACATATTATTTAGTTGTCTCTGATCCCATAGCACTCGATCAGAATAATTTTTCTTCACAAAAAATAATTTGTGGCTTAAAAGGGTTAAAAACCTGCCAGATGATGCCTCATCAAGGTGAAACCAGACGAAGTAATTAAATTTCTTGGGGAAAGGTACAAAGTTTATTTCATTACCCCTTTCGCTACCAGCCCCTTGCAGGTAGACTGTGCGAAAACTGCCAAGCCCA
>LYUA01000045.1:84771-95333 GCA_002093875.1 Calopteryx splendens | reverse complement strand
TGAATTGCGAAAACATATTTCCTAATAGGTATTTCGCTTGAAAATCAAATAACTTGTAATCCCAATGTTATACTTACCGCCGCAGCATACAAAATTGAAACGCACTAGGGCGCAGTCACCCCAAGCAGCTTCGACGTTAGCTTACCGACTGTCAGAGGAGAACATTTTAACTGACTGACGATAAAGAAGAGGTGTTCGTTTGAAGATATAGCGGGTTTAAGCGGAAAATTCTAATTTGTCTTAGAGATAGCAAGCTGCGAGCATGGCTGGGGTGACTGAGTCACCGCGCGCGACAGCTGCCGGCTGCCGGGTTAAAATAACGCGCTGTGAGTAGTCGCGGAATTTTAAATCGTGTTTCTTTTGTTCGAGATTTGCGGTCTTTGAATTAGCCAATCAGGTTCGAGGAGAAAGGCACATTACGCCTTAGAGAAAGAATACTGTTTTCTTACTCTAAGCATTACGCAGTAAAAGCGCATATCTTTTGTGAATTGCTGTTTAGACGACGATAATTAATATAATGTTACGAAAGTTTATATTATAAAATGTATTTACATTTAATTCTAATGTAGCTAGCTCTCATTGCTAATCCACTACTAACCGGCAGAATACCGCGAAGTGATTGAATCCCATGCATCTTGTCTTAGTGGGTGGTTTTAAATAGTAGAGTTTTATCATGAAGCTACACGAGCCTCCGAATTGTGTTACCAAAGCAGTTGAATTTTCTGCAGCAGTAGTTGATTATGTTGATTCGGAAGATAATCAGAATAGAATATATCCGCTAATAGGCGGGTTGTCCCGAGGTACGTGGTTTTCCTTTAATTTTCTTCTGCTCTCGTAATTTACATTCAGTGTCTACATAATTCTTCTTACGTTTTAGATAACCATTATGCATGGATTAGTCGTGGACCGAAATTTGAAGTTGTTGCAACCGATAGCGGAGAAAAAGTTGCTGCGTGGACGTTCGGAGGTATACTGAAAGACACCAATACCAAAGTAACATGTGCTGTTGAGCTGCCAACTGTTGAAGATGGATACGGAGCATCCGTGTCTTCCTTATACGCTGTTGGATTGGATTGTTATATGTCTCCTGGAATGGTGTGCTTATTTGATATCCGCGGATCTAAAGTAATCAAGGCGATTCAAGTTCCGGGAGAAGTAAGTGCACCCAACTTAATTGACAATCTCCTCTGGGTAAAGTAATCGCTATACCCATTTTAAGTCAGAAATTTTCTCTCTACTTATTTAAAAAAATATACATTATTAATTATATGAAGAACCCTGGACTAGTACTGCACATATTTTGGTCTGTTTATTGGTGTGAGTTAAAATGACATAAAAATTCACATCAGTATAACCAAAATTAAACGCATATTGTGTATTTCTAAATCACGAATGCAATAGATTTTATTAATGATGTAGGTAAGCATATAATGGGCCAAATTTGTTAATTTTTTCGCACTTAACATTGGAAAGATTTCTTTGTAGACAACAGTCATCTTCATTTCCAGTCTGTTAATGCCTTTGTACTGGTATTGAATTTCGGGATCATCGGAATTGAAAGTGACCACTAGTTGTATACATGTTTTGAACCAGTGTAAGAGTTAACATATTTATTTTTTATTCCAATTGACCAATGATAAAGTTCAATTGCCACGATTCATTCAACCATTTAAAGCTCGTTTTGCCCATTGTAATACTGCCGAATTAATTAATTGTACATGATAATCCTGCTTGAAAGAATAAGGAAAATGTTTGGTTGCAGATGTTGGATTGTGGATCCTAAAAATGCTGTGCTTGCATTAAAACTTGTCTATTTGATTATAAAAGAAAAGTTCAGGAGAGGATTTTTTTATATTCGAGTGTATATGGAACATATCCCATCTCTCGTGTTGTAATATAGCAATTAATTAGGGCTGTGTAATTTGTTTTATTCAGAAAGCTTTCCCAATGCACCAAATTGAAAGTTGATCTACTGTAGCGCATTGGTTGGATTACAATCTTCCAATCTTTGCTGCTATCACCTTCCATTACTTGTATTGTGAAGTACACTCTACATACTATTCTTGGTGAAGTATTTTCTAATTTACAGAGTTGTGTTTTTTTATGTATGATACATCTTTTTGTAGATATCTTCTGTGATGTATGTTATTTTGCTTTGACCTTCACTGTTTTTCTGCCACTAGACATTCAGCTTCTCAAAATGAAATATTCTCTTTTTTTCTAGCGGTTGAGCCTTAGAGTCAATCGTGTTGCTGTCACACTATTTTTGATCATTATCTTAGTTTTATATTTAGTAATATCCAGGTTGTTATTTTTTTCATTGTCATTTCTTCCCTCTTTCCATGTATGTAAAGATCTCTGTAGCTATATCATTGGCTGAATGCAAAATAACAATTTTCTCTCCATGGCAGAAAATATTCCTGCTTTGTTTTGATTATATGTTTTCTTCACTACCAGTTCCAGACTTAATTGTGACCACTTAGTGTTAATACAAAATTCGTAAATAGTGTATCATACCAGGAAGCTATAGAACTTGAATAACTTCACATGTATCCCTCATTTTCCTAAATTCAAAGTAACAATTATCAATTTAATTTGCCTCCCACTCTTTCAGAATAGGTCCTTTAAAGTTTATAAAGAAGAGGATTCCTAAAATTCATTGGCGTCATCCCAGTTGAAATCATGCAAAGAAATACACACTTAGTGTAGCTTGGTTAAATTTCCTTCTCCAATACTTTAAATAATATCCAGTGATATATTACTGATTCCTAGAGCCATCTTTTTAAGCCTTTTTAAGTGCTACATTGAATTATACCCTCATTTTAGTTTGTTTATTCAGAATTGGTTTCTTCAACATAATTGTATTTGTCAATTATTTTTGTATTCAGCTGTTTTGTAAACTAGTAAGAATTTTGGAATATGCTTTTCTCGGCTTTATCTTCTGCATAAAATAAAATGTTCCTGTTTTCAGCCTGAAATGAGTTGTTTTTCACTGAAAGTACAGCCAAAATACATGCTTATATTTATCCCGAATTGTATTCATCCAGAACTCTAATGCCTCAAATGACTAATATAGTAATGTCTTCTAACCTAATGAGCAATCACTTCTCCCTTTTCTTTCATTCCCACCTTTCACATAAATCTCTTTATTATTTCCTCTTTGTGTATGTTAAAACTGTGAATGTTTTATTAGACAAATGTCTCACTTCTTTGCCTAATGATTAATGAAATTAAACAAAATTGGTTGAACTATATTCATTCTGCATAATAATATTAAGAATGACATGAAACAAATATAAAGACATTGTGCTACAGAGTTTCAATTTAGGTAGCAGTGCACCTGTAATCAAAGTCATTTCATTGGATAACAATAAACTTTTTCTCATTACAGGTGACATCATTGGCACTTGTTGATCCCGGTCTTATTCCAGAGGCTACAACACCATTGGCTTCAGCCCTTAGGTATGCACGAGGTGTTTTGGCTGTTGGCTTGTCTCCGGGAGGTCAGGTCCTGTTGTTAGATCTCTGCTTATCTGAGGAAGATGGTGCCGTCACTGAGGGAGCTCCACTTGGGGAAGAGGAATATATGTGTGGTACATCTCGTCCTCATCTGGAGCACAGTGATGAATTGAACCCATCTACTGCTGTCGTACATCCTCCTGGTGATCCTGGCATTGAAGGACCAGTGGCACCTGGGGAGCATTTGGCTATCTTTTTAAATGGTAAGGAGTAGGTTAAATAATTACGGGATTAATAAATTGGGATTACTTAGTCTGGATTAATTTGATGATGCCCTTGCGAGTAAGGTCATTGCCTTCCAAGAAGTGATATTTAATTCTTTATTTGTCTCGGTAGTATGGTAGCTCTGTGGGCAGAACAAATGTGTTACTTAATCGAGGGACTCAGGCTAAATGTCGGATTCTCTGGACAATCCCCAGCTTCACTTGAGCTGTGTGATTTTCTTGGGTAACCACAAATGGCACCGAGAAATAAGTGGGCTGAAGTTTAAATTTCACATGCTTAAGGGTTTAGCATGATGGGTTGATTGACTTTTGTTATTCCCAGTTGTGTGGAATATTTCAAGTTCAGTGCCCAGTCCTGCGGTTAATAAGGCAAATTGTGTATCCTTTGTGAATTTAAATGCAAGAAAATCTGACCAAAACTTTTTTTTAACATTTTTTCTTCTTTCCACAATACTTGTTTAAATTCTCAAACCAAAGATTTTTTAAAGTGCAAAAGCTTCAAATTACCAGGCAGCAATGATGACACCTTTACTATTCATTGGCTCCTATAATTAACACGATAAAAAACCGGTTCAAGTTGGCTTAGATTCCATCACTCTGTGCAAGGTGTGAATCTGAGGAAAATGGTGTGTTTCTGTTGGTTATATCATAAATTAACCTTTTTTTGTACTAACAGAATACTCTATGAGTTAGAAGTTGTTTGTTTGACCAAAATACACAAAAAAATTTATTATCCATAAAGTAAATTGTGGGAGTGTGGGAGGTTGCAACCTTCTATGCAATAGTAACAGATTTAGGGAAGAATACCCTACTGGAAGGATAAATTGTTTTCAAATGTGAGAAATTTCACTGAGTAAATCTTTCACCTAGACCAGGGGTGGAATCATTATCCCTTGATTTCTGGAGTCAAGAATGCGTTTATCTTATATTGTCAGAGTACTCAATTGGTAATCAAGGGACCCATGTTCAAATCCTGGTCTAAGCTAATGATTTTTTCATTTGAAATTTTTATATTTGTGAGCTTATCAGTGGGTGAAGCCTCTGAAATAGCTTACAAGATATTTCTTGCAGTTGAATTTTATTTTAAATCTCTAAAATTAACATTTGTGTTGAACCATAATAATCAAGTATTTGCCCTTGGATTTGCAACAAGATGAAACTCTATTTTAGTTGCAATAGGAATGTAAGTTGTGTGGCCATTGTCCACAATTTCAAATAATAGTATGTTTCTCTTTTTTTCAGAGAAATCCTTTGTAAATAATTACTTCATGCTCAAATTGTCAGAGAGTCCATCAAGCATGTACCGTCTACCACCATCTCATGTGGATATTACTGCTTTATTGTACGTCCCTCAACTGGCATCTTTATTCATTGGGTTCTCATTTGGCTGCTTTCAAGTTTGGAATCTCGGAAATCTCTCATTAGTGTGAGTAGTAAAGTCTTTTCATAACCTGTATTTGGGTGTATGTCAAGCTATTGGGTCAATGGCATTAATATATATAAATGTTTAGTCATCATGTAGTCAATATTGTGTTATAATGTTAGTGTTTTTCATGTTATCTACATTATTGCTCTGTGAATTACAAATTATTATTTGTGAGGCATAGTGTGGATTATTTATTAAAAAAGGAATAAATGATATGAAAAAGGAATTTAAATTTTTCTTGACAAAAATGAAAGTTGAAGACATGACTCTGAAATTATTTTGTTAAAAGCCAATCTTTTAAACGATTAGCATGGAAAATAAGGTTACCAGTTTTTATATGATCATAATTTCATCATGCTATATTTACCTCATATGTACTGTTTAAGCATTTAATCACTGTCATAATAAGACTTATGTGAAGATAAACAATTATGATTTAAGTACACCTTTTTTTAGTGTTTAAGCATGTTAGAATCGGTTTAATATGGTACATACCCTTTCATATTATGAAACATTTAATTAAATCCTTGACATTGTGGATGAACTTGTTTTTTGATGATTCAGATAACTCATTAAAAATATTACATCTGTCTGTTGCATTAATTCTAGTGATTTTGTTACCAATCACATACAAAGTTTACAATTTATGCATCACATTTGGAATTGAGTAGTATAATTGGTATGCATAGGTACCATACTTACAACCATAATGTCGTTGATCCATCACCATAACAAACATTGTTAAAGTTGTCTGAAGGACAACTGATATGTAGAGTTAAGCTTCCTACATTTGATGACTTTGCTTATTCTTGCAGGCACACAAGTTCATTGTTGGCTGACCCTAGGAACATAACTTTCTTTGCATTCCAAGAACCTGCCGATGATCCAAGAAAGTATTGCTACATGTGGGCAGTGTATGGCAGGAAATGGGATAAAGGGGATAAGGAAGGAGAGGCGAGGAAGGGTGGGAACACCTCTGAATCCAATGAAAATGAGGGCCAAGATGACCTTGCCTTTGCGTGCATGCATGACATGTATTACCAGTCCAAAGAATGGATGGATCCATATGGATGGATTTACCAGGTATGTCACAATACTGTCCTGGGTGTTGTTTTTCATCCAGTGTTTTCTCGTTTACCACTTGCACATTTTGCATACTTTGGCCCATGATGTTTACATTGTTGTTAAGGCAATTGTGGCATTTGCTTGGAGCATCACCTACAATCTATAATATTTAACGCTTGAAGGGCAATCAAGTGAAACAGAAAAGCATAAGATGAATAGTTTTTGTCACTTCCTGCTCTTACTTTTCGTAGCGAGTCATTTTCCCTCTGACAAGTGCCTTGCAACCATACCTAACCAGCTCATTTCATTTCTCTGATCTGTAAATGGTAGAAGTTCTGTGCTCCAACCTGAAGGCTCAATTGGAACAGCCTAATACTTTATTTTTGCTGTAAATGAATAGAAGAAATGGACTTTATTCTCTATCCTGATTGAATTACCCTAATGGAATATACACTTCTCATGTTTGTCCATTGAAAATTTTGGTGGTCTTAAGTTTCTGAATATTTTGTCATTCTAGGATTTCGTATCAATTCATCGACGATTTGAATTGGAGCTGTCCCATGGGGAAGCAGCCCGCAGCATCAGCCGTTGTGTTTCATGTTTCTCTCTGGATGGGAATCTAGGAAGAGGTCGTGCTCCATATTTAGGACGGTTGGAAACTGCTGAATTTGATGAAGGTAAATGCAGTGTATATAATAGCATGCTATGTATTTACACAGACATTTAGACACATGGTTTGTATCATAATATACATTTGTATGCAGTACATAACTTGAGCATTGTCCACATGACTGTCATTTTTGGAAAAGTAAAGAAATCTCAGCATTCTTTTCACTTAGTCTAAGGTCAAAGGACACCATGCTGTAGGAAATGCCCTTCCGTTAAAGTTGGTGCACTGAATGGTGGCACTCTGGCTTGCCAGTTGCAATATAGTGCAGTTTTATAATGATAGCTGTTTAATCCTTGAATAGCTCTTCCCCGAATCTCACATTGTCACGCTTGGTCAAGTATCAGCTAATGACGAATGTTCTCTGATGGAAAATATTGTCTGATCAATTCATTAATCGGGAATCATTTATAATTTGATTTGTTGGAAAATGTTTGGCTCTGCACATGCCCATTAGCTAAAGAATATACTGAACTGCTCTTACACTGAAAATGTTTATTATTTACTCTATTTTATGTTGATAGCAAACTGCTAAGGATGACTAAATTACCTTTTCATTCACTCACCTCTTTCCATTATTTTACTCGGACCAATAACTTATGTGGAGTGACACACTCAGATTTTTAAATATCATCCATTCATTGTGTTAAGTAAACAGTATTGGATTGGCCAGCAATATTTGGTAATGATGTTTTTGGTAAGACATTGTGAAAATGCTCTTTGTGGCTTTTCTGACTTATATGTGAGTAGCTGAAGAATACATGTTACTTTGTAACTCCACTTTCACTTATCATTTCAACACGTTTGATGAAAAGGTTATTCTGGATGTCTGTGAAATTCAGATATTGAAATAAAATGATAAGGGAGAATTATATAGATTTTCTTCTATATATATATTATACTGAAGGACTTCCACAATGTTACCCTTGTGAGTGCATGTTAAATTTTCTGCCATGTGCTAAAACATCTATGACAATTTTCTTTCAGTATCCTCGGCTGAGAATGACTTGAGCCTTTGTTGTTTGGTGTGGCAATCTTGGCAGGTTGCTGAGAATGGCACACCTTGCAACCTGCAACACAATCTAACACTCTTTGACTTGAACCAGTGGTACAGAGAGCAAATGCCTGTTGGAGCCAGTCCCTTGATCCTCTTCTCGTCAGACTTGAATGGTGACTGTTCATCTCAGGGCGTGAGCAGCCATCCTGGACACCCCCACTTGGTGACATACACCTTGCCGTTTGTGACCGAGAGGACAATGTCTGAGAATGGTATTCCGCTTCTCTTTGCCCGCATCAATCCCACGTCCATTTCAAGGTTCTGCCCAGCTGCTGTACCAATCCCAGAGGAACATCTTTTTCCATCTGCATTGGCTTTTGGTGAGTTTGTGCATATATTTTTATAGGGAACATGCGTTAGTAATATAAGAGGAGGGGGGAACTGATTCTTTTTGTGTATTGCTGAAGCTTTTCGGGAGAGTGCTGGCAATCTTGCGTATGTCTTACAGAAAATATGATGACCAAATGCAAAAAAGTAGGGTTCAGTGATAATTATAGTAATACTTTTATTTTCCCATTAATCAAGCTACACTACCAAATGAGTGGTCTTGAGGGAAGGGAAATGTAATTTTGATAGTGAGCTTGGAAAAATAATAACTAAGCTTTGCTGTTCTCATTGCATAGATGGTGGCTCAAGCACACTTTGTTCAAGTTGACTGTATTGTGCCCTGGGGTTTCCAGTTGTGGTAGGGCTCAAAATCCCACCCATGCTGTAGTGTAGAATGGAGTTTAGGGTAATTTCTCAGAAACGTGCACTTTTTGCAATGTCTCAATGCATTTTTAACCCAGCAACTGAGCATTGCCATGGCAGCTCCATGTTGAGTTGGGGAAGGCCAAAGCTGTAGCAGAACCTATAACTGATAAAAGGCTTTTGTTATCGCCTGTCAATTAAAATGCTTCTGCGTCAATACGTGTTACATCATTTACGGAGAGTCAAGTAAGAAGGGATGACATTTTTGTAGTGAGTTGGGTATCTGATAGCAACATGGCCTCTCACGAGGTGATAGTATGGGGTATGGTGGGATTTCCAGGGAATGGAAGAAGGGTGAAGAGAAACCTGGAGTTGGCACTAGCCTATTCTTAACAAAAGGCACCAAGGTGTCCTCAGTTTCATGTTCCATCTGATGTATGGAGTAGAACTTGAAGTGCTTTCCACATAGCACCCAAGTGGGTATCGGGTTACCACTGAAAATAAAAACAACCTTGCCACCACCGGAATTCGAACCAGGGACCTTTTGGGTGGGAATCCAGTGTGTTAGTCCCCGCACCAACCCGTTCCCCAAATTAGCACCTTCTGCGTAGGGCTCAAAGCACTTGGCAGTCATCTGTCTGTGGTTATGAAGAGATTCTAGATCCTTTTGTCCTCTCTCACTTACCTGTCTCCCTTTGATGACGCGAGTTTCCCACGGTTGGTGGTTATTTAAAAATAATTGAAATGTTTATAAATTGTTAATTGAAATGTTTTTATTTTTAACGCTCATGGAAAGATAAAAGCCCAATCAGAAAATAATTAGTTTGATCAGTGAAATTCTATTTTTAAGCAAAGCACCTTTAGGCAGCCCCAGGGGCAGCAGTGGCCTCTGTCATGACAGTCTGTCTCACAGATACACCCTGTGCTCATTATGAGTGAAAATTCAACTATGCTGTGATTCCTAAAACATTTTGCAATTTGGCTCATAAATAAACAATTCAAAAGGAATATTCTAATTGTGGCCATATTGTCGAACACACTATCTTTATAAATATTACCTTTATAACACATATGTGAAGCTTTATAAATCCAGTGTCATTGCCATTAATTTTTTTGTCTCAACAATAATGTCTTTGTTGTTAAGGCTAGCGCTACCAGATCTTTGAATAATTTTAGAAATTTTCTCTAATCTCATAATTTTTTTATTAGTCAAAATTCAGTGTTATAAAAAAATCATTACCCAGTAACCTTAGGGAAGATTTTGGAGTCTCACTCAAAGTGATAATTGAGATATAGTGTGAATTCAAAGAGACTTTTTGGACTTGGGCATGGCAGTAACTTTAAGACACAGAAGGTATCAGCTTGCAAATTACAGTATTTCTAACCCCTTTTTTTCATTCGTAAGAAGTGATTGCAATCTTAAGAGAACTTAATGTAATGTATATTTGGTCAAAAGCATTAAATGTATAATATATCTTATATATATTTGGGGGCGAGGTGGTCTAGGGGAAGCGCGCTCACCTGTGGATCTAAAGGTTGCGGGTTCAATCCCTGGCAAAGGCGAAAAATTTTCAGCATCTTAGATGTATTCTGGAAGGAGACAATTTCATATAATGGCTGAAAAATCAAATCCGGATTGAGATAACCTAACAATTAGCTTGAATGAGACAACCTAACAATTAGCTGGAACGAGACAACCTAAAAAATATATAAGCCGGGATGGGTAGTGGCATAACACCTGGCGGCTTGCGGGGTACCGTGGAGATTTTGGCGGGCGAGGTGGCCCACGGTTAGCATGCTCGCCTGTGCAGCTAAAGGTCTCGGGCTCAATCCCCGGCAAAGGCGAAACATTTACAGGAGTGAGACAACCTAACAAGATAACTGGAGTGGCTAGTGGCAACAAGCCCCCCCCCC
>LYUA01000045.1:70955-84766 GCA_002093875.1 Calopteryx splendens | reverse complement strand
TAGATTTTTTTTATCTTGAGGTATGACGCTCTTGAATTGTATTGGAATATTTGTATTATTTTGAGGCATTTGTTTCATTTATTATAAGTGGCATAAGGTAATTACTTCTATGTAATTTCCTTATTTTTTCTTTAGCAGTATGCCAAAAGAAAATATATACATTTTTACCTCACTGATTTTCAGCAGTCATAATTATTTCTTGGTTAAATGAAATCAAAACTTTGTTTCAGAGTCTTCATTTCTTCTGGGATCCCAGTGTGTAATTAAAATGTCAACTCCTGGTCTCCAGAGAAGCTTGCTGGCTGCACTACAGAATCGAGGGTCTAAAACATATCTTTATCCCTCTGCACTATTTCATGAGTGTATTGCTGCAGGACTCAAACCATTATATGATGACATTCACAACCCTGCAACAACTCCTGTGGTATGTTTATGTTTTCATATTTATTATATACTCATTACTTTATATACATAAATGATATTGTGGCTTGGTATCCTAGTAGGTAGAGCATTCAACTACTGACCTGGGGGTTCAGGGATGATATCTGGGTGTTGGCTTTGGACATACCCAACCAATGTGATACTCTGGGTACCAGAACTTTCTGGGAAATCACAGGTGAAAAAAGGGAAAGGAACCAGCTCCATAATCTGAATATGTGAATTTCTCACACATTGTAGGGATTAGTACCAGGTGAGCTCTACCCTCGCCTACTTTTCAGACCTGCTTTTGCCTGTTTCTCGAAGTAACCTGTTAAAATCCTTACAGTTTGTTCCAATAAAACCTAATTGTATTTAATCTCCTGTAATCCCTTGTCTACATTTCGAAGTTTGTGTTTAAGAAAGTTTAAGTTAAGATACTGTAATTTTCCGTGCATAAGATGCAAAGATGTTTTCACAAGTGAGACATGAATATTGTCTTAATACTATGCATAATACGTGAATATCACATTGACCTTCTGCAGTTAGCTTTTGTGAATAGCTTGAGAGATGCGTCTCTCATCCACTTTTATATTACCCAAAACTCCTTTAACTTTTGATGTTCCTCATACATCAACCATGTCAATGAAAGGGGAGAAACCTATTTTCCATTTGTTTTCAAGAAAGTCTATTGCCCTTAGGGCAACAGGTAATGAATGAAAAGAAATGTTTCACTGTCATGCTGGGTGCTTACAGGGAGAGATGCAAAATACCTCCATATGCTCTATTTGAAAGAAAGACTGAACAACAACGAGGGTGAAGACTATTTTCTCGAATACAAGAAACGCAACTGATGAATGTGAATTTAATATCTCTGATGAACTTAGTCAAAAACACAGTGACTTTTAATTTGAAGATTTCACTGATTAAAGCAGATTAAATTACTTTATTATATATCAGATTATTGCTAAACAGATGACATTTAAATGTAAAATTTAGAGTACGTAATATGTATGTAAAATATTATTTAAACCTATATAAAACATATTTGTTACCATTTGTAATACACATCTATTTTTTTTGACATAATTTTGTTGCGTACGGGAAATTATGGTATGTCCGTTTTAATGGTTTGCCTTTCTGACACTGATTCATAACTAATTCATCCAAATATTTACCAATGCTTATATTGTTGATTTTGAATTTTGTATTTTATGTATGTATGATGGTGTGACATCTAATCTGCTGTATAATCCATTTGGTGTATTCTTTGGTTGCATATTTTATAATTTTCTTAGTTTCAGAGAGTGGCTATACTAGTTTATGCTGCAAGACTGTATTGCTTAACTTCAATGTTGGCCAAACATAGTGTATTTTCTTTAACTTCATGTAATACCTTAATTGTCCTTTTCTTCAGTAGATCCCAAAAACAAGTTATATCCAAGTACTAGGCATAAAAGGTGAATTAAATGAATGATGATCATACTTCAAGCCACAGCTTAAAGCCAGTTGCATTCATTTGTGGACGTCACATGATCCCCTCCCATCATCCACCCCCCAACCCTCTGCCTCACACCCTCACTGTTTGGTTGCATGGTTAGATGTAGATGTGCACGAAAGCAGTTTTGCCCTCAGTGCACCTCGACAGGCTCCCTCCCTCTTGGTGATTTTGTAGTTCCATACCCTGAGCTCTCTCTGAAACCATAGCTGCACTGTGGTCACTGAGGAAATTGTTTCTTAAACTGATAATGTTGTTTTGTTTGAAAAGATGACATTTTCTGCAGCCAGCCAATTTTGAATTAAAAAACGAATGTTTTGTTCAGCCCGGTGTGTATATTAATAGTTGTCATATTTTATGCCTGAAGTTTTTATGCATAGATTATGAGGAAACAAAATTTAAACTAACTGGTGCTGTTTTACCATTACTGCTAATGATTAAGGAGTAATGGAGTCAAATTTCCACTCTGTTAAGATTCTACATGATGACAGTCGTGTGAAAAAAATGAAATTTTGACCCTGATGGCAAATAGTCTACAAAACAATAATTTTAGAACTATAGAAGCTCTGTTAATTATATTTTATATGGTTGAAGGGTCTCACCTCTTGTTATTGTTATATTTCAGACTGACCAGCGCAAATTCCTTCTGTCTCTTGCACTCGAGTACCACATGCTTGCATACCTAATCAGATGTGCCGTGGATACTGCGGATGGATGTGCCAGTTCACTCGGTGTGACATTGGGATTCCTTATGTCATGGGTGAAGCACAGGTCGTGTGTGATCAGGGAGTGCATTAACAAGTTGAGCAAGCCTCTCTTTGAGTGTGGAGGCACACTATTGCCAGATCCACAGGCTGCACGACTTATGGCTCTCTGTGGGAGGCAGCTAAATCATTTGTCAACTCTTCTGAAAGAGATTTTGAAACGATGCATGTCATGGATATTTGTTGATGGTGAGTTTGTGAAGGGATATCTGACACTATGTCATGTTGTCTTCCTCTGTGGAAAATTATTTTTACCAAGAAGGTTTTTAAATTAAATTGTTTTGAGGCATTCATGGAGAACAGATTTTTTTTTCATCTTAAAAGATTTTTAGTGCTTAACAATTCTGATCAGTAAATGTATTTTGTGTACAGGATGGCCAGAGACTGGCAAAACCCAGAAATTTGGGAAAAGTTAGGAATTCTTTTAAGGATATAGAAAAATAATATTTAACTGGGTTTCAAATAATTTTTTCCCATAAAATGCCAGGAATATTAGCAAAAATGATTTTTTGGGAGAATGACCCTGTGTAGCCTATTATATATGAAATAATAATAATATTAAAATTATATTGTGGAAGTAGTTAATGGATATCACTTCATTAAAATTTTAGATTTATCTTTGGATGTGGTTTAAATTTTCCAAAGGAAAACGCTTTCAGGTTCATTTGTCATATCCTCCAGAGCATTTTGAATGACTTTTGGAGGAGGAATGTCAGTGTCAGGCAATACTGTGAAAGGAGCATTCCAAATTTTAATTCTGGCATAAAAATTAAACCCAGGTTTTCTGACTATTGTGATATAATTCAAAGTAAACCTGTTAACAACAATAGTATATTTTGATGAGTACTTTGTTGAAGTGAAATTAAGAAATTGTATGGACCAACCTGGATAATTTGGGTATTTTTTAGTCTGTACTTTGCTCTATCATCCTTTGTTTATTTCTTCATAAAACTCAAGACATATATTGCTTTTTGAGTGTAGGAAATCTCTTCAACTTATGGTTTACTCACAAAAATATGGTCTTTTTCTGGGTAAAAACTTACACATAGGGCTAGAGGAAAGTAGTAATTTCATACTAGTGTTGATAAATGTAATGGCTTGAAACTTCACAATTCATTTTTATTTATTTTTTAATGGTTTTACAAGTTCACTTGTCTAATTATTCTCATGCATGTCCTTATTGATTCGTCTTTATTGTTCAATACATTTTCAACTTTCAATGTTTAAACCTGAAAAAAATCCTTCATTTGAACCTATACTGACTGATGTCCAAGCAGATATGGTCATTGCTGGCATCTATACATTCTAAAAATATCCATTACCATTTCCCAGAGCTGAAAGAAATCGAGCAGTGGTGTGAAGTCCTTGGTATCCTCGCTCTCCACACTGAGGTTGTGCAGTGGTTTTGCCATGTTGGTCTCCTCCCGGAACTGGCTGATGAGGATTCAGCAGCTGCCGAAATAGAGGCTTCCAACATTGGAGCTCCTCGCATACCATATCCAGCGAAAGTGTTGGCTTCAATTTATGAAGAAAGGTCAGTTGATGTAGAAAGTGAAAGTAAATCTCTTAAAGTTGGTGTCTCCTAATATTAATCAATTCAATTCCTACTCTTCATGTGTCATAGTGGTTCGTATTGATGATTTATTTTCCTCTAATAATTATGCTGACATTGGAGTTAATTTCAAAAGTTTTGCATGGAAGATTCCCATCAATGCACGACAAAGTCTTGATGAGATTGTGGCATATTTTTCATGAGTTTGTATGAAAATGCTTTGATTCTGCTCCACATGTGATATTTTCCCTTCTATGGTGTTTATGATGTTGAATGGTATTAAAATAATTTTGAGAAATAATTTACTCTATTACTGTATAAATCTCTGTATAAAGGACACATTTTTCCCCGGATATTACTCCTAACAAAGAGGGTGAGAGTGCTCTCTGATAGTGCACGAGTGCCTCTTTCCTCAAATATCTCTGGCATTTCTCAGTCTTGCGTGGGGTAGATGACTCAAAACAATAAAGTGGATTGTTTGCTTATTTGTGGTTAAAGACCATCAGGCACTAATACTAACTAACTAATAATAATTTCTGACCCTTATGCAAAATATATCATAGATACTTGGCATGTTTTCAAGAGCTGACATTTTCAAGTTTCAAATTATCTCTGGGATAGTTTGCTTTTATTTCAGTATATTTACTTTTATTTTACCAATGTGTGGGTCTTACATGGGTGTGCATTGTACACATGGGTTTATATGGTACACTAATGAGAAAATGACATTGTAGCTTGATTTGTAAAACATTGGTTAACCCCTCAAACCTAGAGGAGATTTAAATGAGTACATGGGTTTGTTTCGTTATTTGCTAAAAAAATTCTAGACTCAAAAAATTATGAAAATATTTAAATGTATGATGAAGAAGACCTCATTATTCCTTTCTTGGTTAGCATTAACAATTTAGGGATTGAGAAATTTTATGGTGCCTTAAAAAAATATAATTCGTATTTGATTATTGTGGCATGGTAAATACATCGCTCGACAACACCTGACATTTTGGCTATGTTACTCGATGCTGAGGGATTCAAAGAAATTTGTACCCATCCTTTTTACTAATAATGATTGTTATTTACTGAGATATATATGTATGATATTGCATTTCATTGTAATCAAAAGTAGTAATATTGATTTCAATTAAAACCCTATTGTTTAATTAACTCCACCCTATGCATAAAATGTATTAAAATTGCTTATGTAAACAGATGTTTGCTAACAATTTGATGAATTTTAATTCTGCTTACATAAATATGAGGTAATTCCAATAAAATAATAGATCTTTTGCAATGACTGGATATAAACTGCAACTTATCTGATTAGGAGCAAAAGGGCTATATCTATAAACTATTTAGAGTTAATAACATAACAAAATAGTGATTAAAGAGAGAGAAAAAAAACTACTTATGCAAGAGCAGAATACTCCCTACATAATTGTTTGTGCTACAGGCAACTACTTTTTAGTAAACGGATTCCTAGCACAGGATGTCATAGAGATGTTGAATCCCAGTGCTATGGGAAGAGAAGACCATATAAAGTGATGACATTCAATATTTTACTCGAACAAGAGCCCTGTAAGACTTGTGAAGAACACCATTTGTGTTCTTAAATCATTTGATGGGCCCATACAATTCCTGAATGCTACAATTATATTGGTAGTTTATTCCACAGAGTTTTAAATGCATCACCATAATGCAAGGGAAAGAATGGTACTTATGAATTTAGGTTAGAGACCAAATACCTCTGGGTTGTGTTAAATCTTTTTGTATGTTTGTCAATGTGGCCTACAACATCCCAATATCTCTCTTGTTTTCAGTTGTTTGGATATTGGTTTAATATCCTATAAATTGAATAAATATCCTCTTTCTTTGGGTGAGGAGTCTACTTTATAATATATAAAAGATATTCTAAATTGGTATGTTTTGCTTATTTGCCCAGTAGACACAGTGCAAAACATAAGGTGTCTAAGGCACACCAAGGAATCTAGTAACTAAACAGATGAAAAATACTAGACATTAAGGATTCTCTAAATGTTCATAATTTGATGACCTTATTTATAGGCGCAAGGTGTTGAGAGGTCTACCTGGAGTGTCAAATGTGTCGGACATTCTGTTCATTGATGGAGCAGTACAGGAATGCGGAGAGCGTTTGACCCAAGAAACATGGAGAAGATTGGGCAGTGAAGCATCTGGCTCATACCCTCCTCCATCACTGCAAGCCCTACTTCGCACTTATTTACTTGATGGACTTCCAGTGGAAGACAAGCACTGCCTTGTCATTTATCTTTTTCTGGACCTTGCTGCTCTCCTAGACAATGAAAGGTTGTTATTTCATTGTTTTTTTTACCATTCAAGTCTCAACAAGCGAACAACTAATGATGGTCACTGCATTACCTAATATCAAACGTAATTCCATTAACTTTTCATTTTAGAGTACTGGCATTTTAATCTTTCTCTGTGTGAGACATCAACCTTGTGTCGAATGATTAATGTCAGCTAACCCAACCAAGAATCCTCATGAAGTTACAAATTTTCACATGCAAAGTTTAGTTATTGTCCCTCTCAAAAAGCATTTGCACCTTGCTCATTTTCTAGGGCACTCAAGTAAATCTTGAGGGAAAATACTATTTCATAGACAAATCGTAAAATACTATATATGACTATATATGTACATGTAAATCCTATTGCTCCTATTCATCTTTTTTCAAAGATTGTTTATTTTTGTTATTTAGGAGCTCATCCTATCATCCACATTGCTCTCTGCTATCTAAAAATGTGTTAAGTATTTTAGCCACTATATTTTTAAGTGATCTACTATGATTTAATATTATTAAATTTATATATATATTATATATTATTATTTACGTGATTACTTCTATGTGATTCATAATTGAAATATGTACTATGTACAATGTAATGCCTTTTTTCACTTTAGTGTAGAGAAAAAAGAATAAAATGTAATTCATTGGAAAAATTAAATGTAGGAAAGTATAAGTGAAAGAAACCAGAAACAAAAGAGCCTTGGAAAAGTCTAGTTATGACATCATAGTCTAGCCTTCATTAAAAATATCTTAAGCTCATAGCCAACAGTATTTTGATGCAAAGTTGTCTGCTTTCAGTAAGCAGTATCTCCCTTGTTAGATTCACTACAGGTGGTTTTGCTTTCAATTTACATCAAACCTTGAAATGGTTTATCAATCAATGTGATGGTTTAATCTCACAAAAGCCAACAGATAGGGTCCAATGAACCCCTGAAAGGTGCTCAATATATCTTGTAATTCATCTTGCATTTAATATTTTGTATCTTTTAGCTGTTGGGAACCTTTTAATTTCACATTTTATTTCCCAGTATTTGAATTCAGTGTTCATTATTAAATGTGAGAGTAACCTCTTCACGCAAAAAAATTTAATGGCTTAGCTCTTCTCTATTTTCTATTTGAAATGATAATTTGCTGATGTAGTTCTGTCTCTAAAACAAAAAGTGACTTCTTATAATTAAAACAAGTGGAAAAATTGCATGAAATATGAAAAACAAGTAAAAAGGATCCACCATATCAGAGCTCAAGTATTAATACAATCAATACAGGTATTAGTAGTAATTTTAACATCTTATGTCATTAATAGTGCAAAACAGTGTTAATTATCAGCACAAGATTTGTACTAAGTGTGTCGGTTGACTACTTACATTTTACTTGGAATAGACACAATCCTAAATAAATGTTATGAATACAAAAAAACAATGTATGAAATATGTTATATCCATGAGTGTTTAACATGCATGATATTCACCAATATGAATTATATTGTATACATGCGTCAAATTATGAAAAGATAACAGGAATTTTTAAACTCATTTTTTGTCCTATTAATTATGATCACAGTTTTGTTTTTCAGTTGTTCAGTAAACTTTATTATTTTATTATTTTAATTGATTGAATAAATTAGCAATGATAATGATTTATTTTTCTTGGAATCTTGATGAAAATAATAGTTTAAACAAATGGACTTTCAATAAAGCAAGTTAGAAGTTTTGAAAATATTGTTGCATCGGAATTCATAATCATAAATTGGTGTGTGGTTTAAACTGTTTACAATTACAGACTATAGCAAATCTGCTGAGATCAAATTCCCTGCATTTTCATATTTGTGGCCAGAATAATATTTTTCTCTTGCATGCATTCCTCAAGTGTTACTTTAAAGGAAGCTGTATGTTTTGATTGTTTTAAGTGCTATTCTTTAACAAGTTTCCAGATTCTTATTTTTTCCTGTAATGACTAAATTTCTGTGTTTAATAGGTATGCTTCATCAATAAGTCAACTGATAAAATTTCCGTCTGCATTTTCGCTGAGTCCGAGTATCATCAAACTTACACAGGCTTTCTGGTTGTTGGATCACAAAGATTTTGAGGTAGGTTTGCATTTGCATTTTACAAGTATTTTTAATTAAAAACCCATTTTCTGGAATGTAATTTTCAGCCTCTAATTCACTTTTGTAAATTTTATTTTATTGCATCGTTTCATGTTTGAGTAAAATTAAATGATTAATTTTGTGCTTAAAGGTTCACAATTAAGTAGTATGAATATAAAGCTTGGAAAGATATAAAGATATGATGAGATAATCAGACATGGGAGATACTAAGGCTCTGATCTTCCCCCCCCCCCTTGCAACTTAGTGAGTGCATTTTAACAATGCTTTTTGAGAAGCTGTACCAATAACCGCCTGAGCACAGAGAGTCTGACACAGAATTTCACCCCAGGGATGAGGGACCTACCTGGTTGAGACATTAGTGTCAGCCATTCTGGTGCCCCATCAATGTATCATTGTTATATTATTTGGTTTTTGAATGAGTTGTTGATTCCACTTTAACCTGTGATTGGTTTTCTTATCCATCCAAGAAAGAATGGCAGATAGCCACAAGAAATTTGTGCTGACATTAAAAAAGAAACTCTAATTAATTGACAAAATTGAGTGGGGGAATTGGGGATAAAACTATACAAAGATTATGGGATAAGAATTCAAACTGTCTGTAGCATTAAAAATAAAACTATGCTGAAGAGATATGCTAGGAATTGTGATAGTGGTGAAGGACCTTCAAAGCACAATTTCACGTTGAAGCATATGTACAGCAAGTTGGATTCCATCATGCTTTAATGGTTTTTCCAGAGATGAGCTAAAGGCACACCTCCTAGTCTAATTGTAAAGTCATTCAAAAGTGAGCTACCCAGAAAACTTTGCTTTGTGGCAGTTAATAAAAGCCATGCAAGGATTCGAAAATGCTGATGTAGAGAACTTAAATGGATGGATTAACAGAGGTGAAAGTGAACCAGGGTTACAGTGTATGACTGATGAGGATATTGTTTGTCCCATGATCAGTCAAGGAGGAGAGAATGGGAGTGGTGAGAAGAGAAGATGAGGAGAGCAGTGAATGCGTGTGTCATGACCAGGTGCTCAACTCCGCATAAATGGTTTGGTGTTGTATTTGGAGCTGTGGGAATATGCCTACAATGATCACTGCTAAGAATATCATTAGTTGGGTATTGAAAAATCTTAACAAGTTCATAAAACCGTAAAGGGTCACTTAAAAAATTTCACTCAAAAAAGGCCACTCATAAAATACTAAAGGTGACTAGGTGGAAAAAAAATAATATAGGCACTTTTTATTCATGTTAATTATAGACACTGCTAAAACACAAATTGGAAGTAATCTATGTTTTCTAATTATTTGTATGTCCTCTCCCCATCATTAGCCCACCATGTAATCAGGAGCTTTTATTGTTCATATTGATACTTTTTGTCTAATATTTTCTGGAAATTTTGCTGCCTAATTTCTGGCCTTCACGTGGAAAAGCGAGTTGTTATACTAGACCTTGCACTTTTGGTATAAAGCTTTGTTTGACAATATCAAAGGCAAAATACCTCTGAATTCAGAAAAATAGTTGCTTTTGGTATATCTTGACTAAAATCCCTTCATTGGCATGTTGGTTGTATGATACTAGTTGATTTAATTGTTCTAAACCAAAAGCAGTACATATACAGTCATGCATGTTATTTCATGCAAGGCCCAACAATTAAGATAGTGAACTCATCCATGAAAATATGTTGTATACCTTATTGCTGAATACTGATAGTCTCCTTCAAAGTACTCTCCTTTGGAGGCTATACACCGATGCCAGTGCCTACTCAACCCTACAAAGCAATTTTGGAATTCTTTTACTGGAGAATGGCTTTCAGAGCTGCTGTTGTATCTGCCTTGTTGTCCTCAATCTCATCAAAATGTTGTCCATTCAAAATTGGGCACCTTGTCTCCTTGTTTCAGGGTCATAGTTGGAAATGCAGGTTTCAACATTTCCTGTGATTATTTGCCTCAAAATATCATCCTGCCTCTCTGACAGGTTTGTGAACAGTTCAACCCTCCTTTGCTTTTGCTCATCGGTCTACTTCTTTGGGACCATCATTTATGCACATTCCTTGCGCATGTCAAGGTCTTCCGTTAAAATTTTCTGCACATCAATGATCACTTGGTCTGCTATAGATCTCATGGTCTGTCGCCGATTTCCATTTACAATTTGATGAATTTTGGGAATGTTTTCCTCCACTTGACTCATTACTGACCACCCTGCCCTCTCTTTATCAGTCAATGGCTCCCTCCCCTGAACAAACTGTTTAATCCATTTGTACAGCACTGTTTCTTTCGTGGAATTCTTGCCAATTGACCTCACCAACATTTCCTGTAATTCACTCCCACCTCTGGCCAAATTCTCAAGAAATTTGGTGATTGTTAGTTACTCTAATTGTAGCTCGGGCACTTTCATGACAGTGCACACTCACACAAGCGCAAACAAGAATACATGCCACTCAACACCAATTGGACACTCATCAACCCGAACACTGCTATGAGCTCATACCAATGTTATGAAATCTTAAAGAGCTCTTTGTATATTGCCTCCCATCAGCACAACACGGTGGTGAATTTATGAACTTCATTGTTGGACCTCATAATTCTACGTATAGTTTAAACCTCACCAATTTCTTTAATGATTGTACTCTTTGGTACCAGTACTGTTATCTAATTTATTAATTCAAGTTCTTTTACTCTGAAAATTCAACCTTTCTGAAGTTTCCATTTTGATGAAATCTACTTAAAAATACTGACAAGTCACAAATTCGTGACTTGTCAGTAATATCAGAAAAGTGTATGTTTGATTGGTTTCAGGAAATGATGTTTTTCTTCCTTGTGTTTTTTTTCAGAGTGCTATCAACATGTTCCTGGAACCACTGATATGCCCCCAAGATATTAAACTTTGGCAGCATCGATGTGTTGTCAGAGCATTTCTTAGTCAAGGAGAGCCTCAAAAGGCTTTGAAGTATGTAAGAGTCAGGCAGCCCCCCTTGGGTGGGCTTGAAGATCTCAAGTAAGTAATAGGATGTAGTTTTGACGTGTACAGAAACACCTGATTTATTTTTTTTATCGTGGATGTGCATTTTTCATATTTGTTTTCTTTCGTAGGCTTAACCTCACCCTCTTGCTTGAAAATGGTTTGGTCCACGAGGCATTCAATTACCAGAGGAAACATAGGAATGACCAAAATTCTAAAGAACTCCTTCAGCACTTCTTTGATGGTTTGTATTATTTGATGGTCAACTATTTATGCTTTAGGCTTAATAGTAATTTGTTGATAGTGGGCTCATTCACAACTTCTTTTAATGCTTCATCTGGTAGTCTTTAAAAAAAACAAAAATGCCCATATTTTTTGTTCTTCAATCCATTGCCTAATTTCTAAGTTGTAAGGTGGCTTAACATCAAAGTGCTCAACTGTTTCGGTAAAGGCTTGGGCCCAGAGTCATTACCTCACAAGTTGCTTCCATTAAATCACCATCAGACTTATGGCCCATCTTACATTGCAGAGATTGTGGCATTGAGTGAGCCTTTTCTGACTCTGTTGACATCTGAACTATTAATGGCAGGGCATTTAAGGGCAGAAAATTTAGGGGATTTTCATTTTTCTCGTTTGACAATTTAATGGAGGACTGCAGAAGAAAATTAAAAAAAAAAAATATAATTAGTTTGATCTTTCTACTGATTCCATTGTTAAAATTAAGATTTAAATTTAGAGTAAACGACCCCATTGTGAAGAATATAATTAAATCTTTTACAAGGTAACATATGTCTGCCTATACCTGCATTTTTTACTTGATTAGGTTGTGGGGATTTGAAGGAACTCAGGTGGGTTTTGCAGAACTCTCTTACTCCACCTGAAGAAGAGGGTCTCATCTCTTTTCTTACATCCCAGAAGGATGCAAAAGCTCATGAACTGCTTGTTATGTATTATCTCCAGAGGTCAAGGTAGGTTTTGGTGAAATCATACTTTATTTGTGCAAGATTCAACTTATCTTAGATTGTCCCATTTTTGTTAGGCATTTCCTTCAATACATATTGTGTGAATCCCTAGATTTAATTGGTGAATTTAGGAGTAATGCAAAGGTCTTCCCAAATAAGGGGACATCAGACCCAAATGTCTATTCCTTCATCCACTGTAATTACGTCACCCACAGTCTTAAAACCATGCTTGAAAGCCATAGTGCCTCTTAAATGTGTGCCCAGATTTTTGGGGGTGTCTGCACATCTGGTGTGGGACCATGTGCTTTTTTGATTCTTAAACGTTAGTATTCTCCCCAATTCAGTATCGGATGTATGGCTACCCCCCAGTTATTTTGAAGCATATCATAGGGATTTTTTCTTAAAAAAGCTTATTTATATTCCCTGATCAAATCATTCTCAGTTCAAGTAATCATGTGAGCAATGAAGATGCTATGTTAAAAAAAAACAAATTATGGTGAAATACAAAAGTGGCAAAACACCTACAAAATTATCACAGAGTCATGTGGAAATTAATCATGCTTTACACAGAAATTCTAATCTTGACAACTCCTTATAATCTTCACCAAGAAAGGCAATGCACCTCACTCCACAGCACTCCAGTAATAAACGTGATGAAGTATAGGTCATATGGTGTGGGCATGGTGGGGTATGTCCCTGGAGGAGGAATGAAATGGTTGATATCTGTGTCCGATTTGAAGTGCATAACCTAATAATCCAGCTATGACTGAGGGATTAAGCACTATTTTCTGTATTGACTCAGTGCAGAGGAGCATCTTGCTCTTTCGTGCAAAGCACCTCTTTGGTGCATCAAGCAGACTAGGTGCTGGGCTTTCCTTCATGTGCCAGCTGCTATACAAGTCCAGACGATCCTGTGACAAGGTGGTGTGGTAGAGGGATGCCAATGTGCAAGTAGTGCCACATGGACACAAAAATGGTCATAGGCACCAACCTTCACCTATTGGTATCGTTGTTATCTAACCACGGTTTTGCCTTGGTCAGGTCAGACTAAATCAGAGAGATAAGAAGTCCGCACTGGGGAGAATGTACATAAAGGGTGGGAGGCTCCACGATTTACCTCGTGGGGAAAGCTGAGAAGTCATAACTTAGGAGAGAATATTAGGTTATCTATTTTCCTTTTGTTCTTGGAGAGTAAAAATACCGTATTTGTCCGAATATAGCCCCCCTCCGATTATAAGCCCCCCC
>LYUA01000044.1:2010793-2020982 GCA_002093875.1 Calopteryx splendens | reverse complement strand
GGGGGGGATGAGCAGGGGCACCCTCCGAGGTACACAAACAGCTCTCCGAAGCGCCAACAGGTAGGGCTAGGGGTGGAGGGGGGTGGGTTTGGCGGTGGGTTGGGAGCGGGCAAGATGGGGTTTACCGGAAAGGGGGAGGGGGAGTGGAGGGGCCCGGAGGTAGGTGGGTGGAGTCATGCAGGTGCTCTCGTCCGTGCCGCTAGAAAAGAAATATTTCAAGCTTCTTTCCCTTTCTCTCCAAGTCTAATTCCGCCCTCCACCCCCTCCCCAAAGGGTCTGTCTTCGTTTTAATTATCTCCGTAGGGGACCAACCGCCTTGGGGCTGGTCAGGCAGCTGCCCTCGAGGTTTGTATCGGGGTCAGCAGGTAAAGGTGCCCGAGATTTCCGCACCAAAGGCGCTGGGTGATGCCATAAGAGCCATCTGTTGGCGGAGGGGGTGAAACAATTCTGGTAGAGATGAGAGGGAGGACCGCACCGGCCTGGTTATACAGAGAAGGAATAATTCCCGTTACGAAAAATGTATCCAGTCTACTCCATGTTTTTCCTTCTCTCGTGGCTATCCTCGCGGGTCCTTTAGACCTACGTGAAATCGAATTACTAAATACGAAACGTGTCCGTGTGTGGTTGGGGGGGAGGTAGAATGAGTAGTGTTATTGTTATGAACTAAAAATAAATTAACTTAGCTTAACTAAATAATATGAGAAGATGTAGTCTCCTAAGTAAAAACGCTTGATACTTCAAAACTTATCATTTATGACAAGGGAATAAATTGCATGCCCGTAGAGAATTCTCACAAAGGAAGAAATTTGACAGGTAAAATGAAGTGGTCTACCCGTAGGGAAATTTCAAAGTTTTTGAACAAAACGAATGTAAACGCTCAAGTAAGAACTATAAAGTGTGTTGATGGTATTCCGAATGATACCTAAATTCTGAGTATTAAATTAATTCTGTACCAGATTCCCGAAGAGAAGGACGTGCTTTACCAGTTCCAGTAGGAGCCGCCTGTTTCTACCTATCTGTGCTCTTCTCCATTCCTCGAAAACCTACCTTAACTAGCTGTATGCTGCATTGTAGAATGCAGTAGCACCAGTTTTACTTATATTTTGTCGTTAAGTAATTTTTAAATAGTTGATTGGTTATGTCTAGTTTAAATATGTTAATAGTAAGTGTATAGTTTAAATAGAATATTATTTAGTATGTTGAATAGATTAATCAGTAACACTGTTGGATAAAGTGACCTTCCACAATCGCAGGATTTTAACTGAAATTTTAGTGGTTAAGTATTAGTTTTTATAGGCTATTGTTTAGTGTTTATTGGAAAAGTTCAATTTGTAGTGATTATAATAGTTTATTCGTTAAAAAATGTGGGAGATAGTGACCTTCCAGGTTTGTGTGAAGTGTATTTGTTCAAGGGAGTGCCAGGTGTTTTAGTGGTGATATGAATCTTGATTTTCTGTGTCGTTGTTGATATACATTGATATTAAATTTACAGGCATTGATTTTTTTACCAGTTAGTTAATAGCAATTAATAGCGATGATTTTTTGAGATTTAGTGTCCTCGTGGGTTCATTTTTTATGTATCTATTTGGATTGTGTTTAAGTAATTGTTAGCTGTGTTGTATTTCATATTACCTCACTCTTTATTAACTTCTACTCTTAGGTTACATATAGTTATATTCTTCTACATGTTAATTTATTCTCTATCTTTGTCTATAATACCGTTTAAAGGGATCATAACTCCTTCCTAGGTTCTAAATATCCACTATTGAAAATAAATATTTTACAGAGTATAGTTTCATAAAAGTTATCGTCTAAAGTTGAGATGGCTTTTAAATAAATTTTTAATTTATATTTAACGCATTACTGAGAAACAAATTTCTCACTCACAATTCCTCCACTAACCCGCATAATTCAATCACTTTTCCTCCTCCTCGACCGTTTGTACCTGTTAACCCACTAAAAATGAAGCGTCTCAGCCTTGTGCCGCAAACCCTATTATTCTCGTGAACCATTCCAAGTCACAGCCGGCTAGGAATTCAAGTACCACTTGCTGGGTATTAACAATAGGATTAGAGTGGAATGAGTCCCTCTAGGTCAGTTCTATTCTCCTCAAGGAGTTGCGGTTAGTGGTGCGTCTTAATTCGTGTTTCACTACTCGATAGGCATTCTTCACATAACTTTAACTCCAAAGGAAGAGGTTTTTTGCGTTTAAGCATCTCGTATTTTTATAGGTTTCAACCGTTTCTTTTTTCCAGTCAATGCCTACATTTCACAATTCAAATTTCATGTATTGGAATAGAAAAACTACTTATAACCATATATCCGAACAGGTCATCCTGATCAGCTCAAATACCAAGTCGTATGTATGTACAAAGAACTGTTGACGGAATCAGCCTATTTCAAATTTACCTAAGAAGTCTATAACAGATCACATTGTACCCAATAACTGGAAAATAGCTAACAGTTGACAGTGCGCGTTGAAAGCTAGGTCGTAGAACAAAATTTTTTGTGAAAATGCAAAGTGTATTTATTGAAGTCTTCCTACTCACATTCATTTCATGGTAAGGCATTGGAACCGATATTCTTTAGTTCGATAATTAACCATATCGAAGGCCCAGGATTTATTGATGAAAAATCAGCACAGTTTCTGCAACGATAGGTCAAGTCATACCCAGCTCGTACTTTTTCTAAATGACATTTTGAGCTCGGGAGAAAATAATCCTCCGGTCGAAGTTTAAGAAACATGATTTAGGCTCTATATATAAATTGCGAGCATTTACCGATGCAGTTTTTATACTTGATTATATTCAAAATTCTTTTAAAAATATTTGTATTTTTCGTTTAGATTTTACTAAAATTTTCCGGAGATTTATTTTATTCTAACCGGATGGGCAACAGCTGTTACTACACACCCAGATGTTTTTTGAATCCCTGATCTACGTAACATTTTCTACAGGACGGAAAACATTTGTGCATGCATATGAATCAGAGAAATTCTATTTTTTTAATTTAACGTCAAAATCTAACGCCTTTTGTCTAATGCTATGGATTCATATCGTTGGTCCCCGTAGAGTCCCTGAAAGTTTGTACCAGAATCACAATTGGTGGAAATTTTTGGGCCGCTGAATATTGCAGAGGAATAAGTAAATTGGGAATTTTTAGCATCGAATTCATGATGCCTTTGGGCAATGCCGTAATATTTTCGGAATATCTCGTCATCTGAAAAAAACATCTACATTTAAAATATTAAATAAACTTTGCCAAATACGGTTCTTACACTTATTATCAGTTATATTCACCAATGCCGATCGTCAGCTCACGGTTTATACAAGTAATGTTTAACTCAGAAGAAAATGATGTCCCAGTCAACACGACTTTTAGAGACTTCATGAATGCTTTCGACAAAGTGAATCACAGATTTATCAGAGGAATTTAATAACGAAGAAGTCTATGGAATAAATAAAAAATACCATGTGCTGGATAGCAGGATTTTTTTTGAAAATCCCGTACAAGCACCGTCATATTTGGCATTAGCTCAAATATAAATGAAATCACATCAGGTATTCCCCAGTGAAGCGTCAGTCATCGGTCCTCTTTTGTTTCTTCTTTACATCAACGACATTAACTAAAGTCTTTATAGGTGAAATTCGTATATTTTCTGACGACGCAGTCATTCACAGAAGTATTCTCTATCTGGGTGATAGAGTAGCATTATCTCTGGGCATAATTGCAATACAAGACTGTTGCAACTAACTTAGGAGAAATGGGAATTATACTAAAAGAAGTGTGTAGAGCTAAACCTTGGGGAAAAGTCCTCCGTCCACCACCTAATGCATCAAAGATACAGAAATATCATGTTTACACACAAATACTTGGATTTTATTCACGTCCTCTCTTGGGGTGAATATATACGGGGGACACGCGAACAACATTGCAGAAAAATTAGGATTTGTTAAAATGGTAGTGGGTAAATGCGATGAGAGGGTTAAAGATCGAAGCAAAGGAAGCGAAATCCTTACTAACTACAGACCACGGACTAAGAATAACAGACTCACAGGGGGTGGACATAGGAAAAGCGGACGAACTACGTAAAATACCTAGGGGTTGTGTTTGTGGGAGGAGGTGAGTTCACACCAGGCATGCACTAAAGGAAAAAACCACCCAAAGGGGGATACTATTCATGCACCGCATAAAGGGACACATGCAATTAGATAAAATCACAATTCTACAATACACATCACCTAAAGTCATTGCAGCTTTACTTTGTCGCTGAAATATATCGCGGTGAGCGAAGAGGAGCTAGATTTTTTTAATGATATCATAATAAACTTAGTCCCATTGCTAGATTATTAGAAGAAGGCTGGAAATCCCTCACGCACCAGAGGACAAATTATGGGCTAATTTTTTTCATAAATAAGATGCTGGTATTTTCTGGTTAGGTATATTAAAAAAATTTTAGTAACTCCGTCATACTGGTGAAGGAGAGATCACGGAAAAAAGGTAAGATATACTGACTGAACGGGATAGTTATCATGAACTATAAGGGCTCAAAATAATTGCCAAAAATAGCGCTCAAGAAAAAATATTTTATAATAATTAGTTTTATTAAATTGCAACCCCTTCTAACAGATAGTCTTTTAATCGCAGATTAATATTTCGTAATTAGATATTGTAGGGTATGTAAAGCTGCTGGTATAATGCCACACCATTTTTTTAATTTTATTATCTCTCGGTTTGTCACTAGCATCTGACGATTGTATAATTTGACAGTCCATGTTTGGTGTGAAAAAAACTCCTTTCACACGCTAGTGGTGGCTTGCAGGGCATCATGTAGATGAAAAAGTACTAAATTCGGCTATAAGTCTCCTTTGAATAATATCAACAATGTTAATGCCTGATTAAAGAATGGGATCTAAAAATATTTTTTTTTAATTTGAAGTAATGCATTCTTTAGGAAATCCATACTCACTAAAGACTCACGGGAGGTGGACAAAGGAAAGGCGAGCGAGCTACGTAGAATACCTAGGGGTCACTCACACATCAAACATGGGTAAGAACATTATGATCGTCTGTGTAGCTGCTTCGAGAAGCCTCGGTTCATCAATATATTCTAATAAAAAAGATAATGCGAGTTTCTGTTGCTTCGCGGTGGTTATGCCTCATCTTGAGTACGCTTCCAGCATTTCTGGACCTGCTCACAAAGGATCTAAACTCGGCATTGGACACGACACAGAAGAAAGCTGCCCATTTCGCGAAGAATCTCTGTGAACGAAAAGAGAGTCAGATTTTTAATGGATGGCCTAGGTTAGGAGGTACTGGAAGAACGAAGATTGCATGCATGACTTAAACTTTTGGGATAGACACAAATCATTGAGTTGAACGCTGACAGAGAAGGGATAATTTTACTGCATTACAATGCTAGGCAATACCACGACGGAAATTTTAAAGATACTGACTGCCATACAGCTAGATAAAGGAATCATTTTTCCATCGCTAAATTCGTTACCACAGCAGTAGGAAACACGTGAAACAATTTTAAAACCCAAAAGTGAAATGATGCGGATTTCAAATAATACTCACAAGCCTTCGGGACTGCTTGCGCGGTAAGATGCAGACGTTAATAAAAATCATTCCATCCTAATCTCATTGCGTCTAACCTTCTCCCTTACCTGATGTTTAGCATGTGAAATCAAAACGAACATAAATTCCTAAAACATCCCCCGTGAAACAAATACGAATGTCTACTTTTTGAACAGTGCCTTCTCTGTGACAAGTTTTTTCAAGAACGATAACGAGAGGTTCCGCAGAGTAATTAAAAAGAAAGCACAGGTTACAATTTTCTGGAGTAAAATCATCATTATTCAATAAATATAGAAAATAAGGAGCACAAATTAAGCAGTTTTCTTATGGCACCAGGTCGGAAAATGTTGCCAGTCATCTTTCTTCTAAATCTGATGATAAAACATCGGATAGCTATTCCATTGGGATTTTTTTTGATAGGGTGGAAGTATTGACTTCAAAGTGATTTATGACGTCATAGGGAAATAAATCACCCCCGTTAAAATGGTCAGTCAAATATCAAATGAATGTGTTCTTAAAATATTTTTTCTCCTCTTGCGTAGCAGAATACCAATTTTTTATGTTAGCATGACAATTTAATCTCCATCCGTAAGTGTACACATTTATGGCTCAGTGTGAGTAAATCATAAGTATGGTTTCGTAAACACTTCTTTATTTGCCAATCATCAATTTTTTTACCAATTAAAGCTCCATATTCATTCTTTTCTCATCTCGTATTTTATCTTTGGGGAACAACTTGTACAAAAACGCAGATGGAAATGAAATCCGAATCATAGCACACCAACTGACAGCCGTTTTTCAAATTCTTCAGTGGAAACATAAACCTCGCAGGAACATTAATAAATAAAGGAGTGAAAGCGAATTGAAGTCATAAGATATTAATCACCTAACGTCAACATTGAATTAACTTCAATTAAAGCTTCCAAATTAGATAATCTGATTAATTTTTGACTGAGGTGTAACGCCACTTAGTGTACGCGAATGTTCATTTGGTTACCGCAAACCCAAATTGTCAGAGGATAAAAAAGAATAAGTCGACTGATATAAGAATTTAAAACGAATTATCATCACAAGTTGATTACATCACATGAAAATGAGAACCATAACTCTTTAACTATGTGACGGGCGTCTACCGCAATCGTGATAAGCCATAGTCGGGTTGAAGTTTTATTTTGTTAGAAATACATAATATAGGAGTAGCAAAAAAACATGTAACTCACGAAGGAGAAAATTAACTTTACGATACATTCATATTAAGGTAACGATATAAATATTTTATTTCATCGATTGGCTTGATGGATGGTTCATTGGAATCATACCTACTGGTTCGCGAAAAAAATGATCAATTTGGAAAATACCAGAGCATACCTTTCGTTTTACATCAAGCAGATGATTTTTCTTTTATTTTTGATCCTTGATGAATACCACTCCCAAGCGAGCAGTAAGATGGGGATCCCACTATGCCAGCCGCGAGTGACAAAGGCTATGAGCGATAGCGTTTTGGAGAAATATTGCGGAAGGTATTAGGACCGAACAAACAGACGGACCTTGAAAAGGCAGAGATATTACGCACAACAGCGCACCAGTCAGAATCCAAAATCCCGATTCAAAAATTTAATCAGCGCTAGCGTGTCGTTGAAAGGATTAGCTAATTTCGCCATCTTAAAATGCGATGCCTGCAGGGAATAACAGAGGCATGCGTGTGTGCTTGGAAGACTGATTTCAATTAGGTATATCTGCAACTAAATATTACCGTGCAGCGAGGGAGTGTGAAAGGGTGTGTTAGGTCACCATTTATTAGTGTTGTTGAGTCTTACTGGAAATCCGCATCTATTCGAGAAGTGCAAAGTTCCCGAACGTGTTACCTACTGTTTTGGGAGGAAAAAATATACGTGCAGCTTTACATGCACTAAAATTTCTAAACGTAAAATACTACTCTACACTCGCGGGATGAACGGCTTGTAGGGGTTGCGATTGAGACAAAATGGAAGGAACTAACTAGGCTACTTAGAGTAAAACCTTTAGCAGTGACTTTGCCGATTACTCTGATTTCCAATCTTTCGTGGGAAAAATGACATTTTAACCCAAGCGTTAAATAGTTAATCTCCCTAAATATTATGTTCGTAGTCTATCCTTACGAAGGACTCAGGATTTGTAATAGATCCATACATTAAGTAAAACCCCGTGTGTCACAGCAAGGGCGGCGTTCGCGTAAAAGATATCACGTCCACCATTCTGTTCTTTAGTACTGATTTCAGAATACCGTGAATAAAAAGGCCCAGTCGGTTGTTAAATATAAAGATTTGGTTGCGATAGAATCTCATGAAGTTGCGTACAATGATGTACTCTAGGATTTTCCACGGACAGAGGGTTTAGCGCAATTGGTCGGTCAAGTTTATTTCCTCCTGTAAGGAGAGAGATAATGTTAACTGTCTTATAATTCTGGGGGAAAAGGCCTTCAGAAATAGACTTAGCAAATGATTTCGAGGAATCGTGCCAAGGTCGAGGGAGACCTCTTTGAATACCCTCGCAAGTACTTCCTTTGGTCTAGGAGATTTGTTCGTTTTGTTTCAAATGGGTCGTTTAGTTATCCCATTACGCGATATAATGATGTCAGTCTTTTTGCCTTAGGGTTGACAGGCCTAACGCCTGGTTCGTTCATGTCGGTAGTACCAACACTGTGGAAAATTTTGTTTAAAATATTTGCTTTTTGAGTGCTATTTGAAACAATATCAATTTTGGAGTCCTTTAGAGAGACCACAGTCGCGCGTTTTACCTGTAATTCCTTTACTTATGACCAAAAGGCCGTTAGGTCTTCATTAAGGTATTTGAATAGTATCAGTATTTTCTTTTTAAAGCCACGTGGTGTTGACAATATGACTTTTTGTTTCCATCCTCTAAGCCAGGTAATTTTCATGTGTTTTAATAATTAAAATACGAGCTTCCCGAGACCCTCATGGGTTTTTGTATCTTTAATTTAATTTCCTCTGCTCTTAACTCTCTTCTAACTTTACACTAACCTAGTATTTCACCTTGGTTCGTCAGTATCGCGTTTGCATTTGCTGGGAACGTATTTGTCGATCCTTTGTCGTATTATTGCAAAAAATGACTTCCACGTGTAGTCAGTCTACATTATTTGTATTCATTTCAAATTCTAACATTATTAACATCATCGGAAAAGAAAAAAAAATCTAATTTATAATAAATTTTATCCATGATTTAGGCTACGGTTGGTGAGGATTTCCCAACCTAGTTCTTCTAACAATCCAGTAACGCTACTGACTTTATCATATCTCCGTTTTACATATTCACAGAATCATATTCTAAGAAATAGCTAATCAGGGAAATACAACAATTCTCTTTTACCTTCTCACATTTCTCCTTTAACCTTTTAATAAATCCTAATATTTAGCTATCTAGCCCACATATTCCCAAAATATGTTTCCCCTAAAGAGAAGTAGGCAGTAGAAGAACTTATGCATCTAATGCAGTTTACATTCAATTTCCAAGTGTCACCTCCAAGTTCTGTATTGCATATTTGTCATCATCTACTCTATTTTCTGGGCAGCGACTATCTCTGTAAATTCATGCGTCATCAGCAAATACACAAATTCACTTTTAACTACGGAGTGAATGTCATTGATTAAAAAAAAGAACAAAAGAAGACCGATGACATTTTTGGGGCATACCTGATGCGACTTCAATGGCATCGGAGCTAATACCATCTATGAAGACCCTTTGTACGAGATTATTAAAAAAATATAATATCCTGCATATGATATTCTCATATATTCCATACGCTTCTAATCTAATGAGTAAGGTGTTATGAGGAACTAGGTCGAAGGATATCTTTAAGTCTAGAAAAATACCTACATCAATGCTAGTTAGAGTAGGTACCATCAGCAATAATAAATTATAAAAATGTAACTTTTAATATTCAATATTCATCATGAATAAATAGCGTAAATTACACCTTAATACCCATACAAAACTTTCATACATTTACTGATACGTACTATGTCATGTAAATTTATTGACCAATGACTTAAAATTATGTAATGACACTAAATGCCTCCGTTATTAACCCAGTGGATGGCAAAGCAATTGCAAGGAGAATCCAAATGCTATACTGACTTGCAATACTCCCTGGGCCAGACTAGATTCTACGAGGTGAATTCTCATTGCAGCGAAATTCAGATCTTCACTCGGCTTTCATGAGGAAAGCGACGCAAGTAGAAGCCAACAGACGGTGGTTAGGACATTAAACTGTGGCCCTGAAAACCACAGGCGGCGTCTTAGTAAAGTAGGGTAATGCCTACGCCGGATTTCTCTTCACCCTTCCTCCTCTCTCTAATGCTTACCAAGCAATTATTACCCAACCTTCCTAAACGACCTCAGAAGTCGCATGTCTTCCGCAATAATTACCAATATGCATTCAAGGAGGGACTATAGCGTACATCTTTGTTCAAATTTCTATGCTAGACATTTCGCACCGAAATATCCTGTCTACCACCAAATGGTGTATTTTTAATAGTAGTACTTAGTAGAGTTTAATAGTAAACAAAGTAAAAAATGAAAGATGGGAAAAGAAATGGCAAGAAGTTGAACG
>LYUA01000044.1:1864541-1878466 GCA_002093875.1 Calopteryx splendens | reverse complement strand
TTGATAAGGCATGAACGAATTCTCCGAATTCGCATATCTGAGGACTGAATAGATTTAACATAAGTTAAATTAATTATTAAAGAGTTCCATGAATTGTGATAGTAGAACAAACTCACGGGTTTCAAGGCACGGAATTCCTGGTAAGGACTAAATAAATTAGACTGTCTTAGTAGAAATAATTCCATTTTTCAAGGTAGTCAGACAGCTGAATTCACATCGCACCCTCCCTCACGAAAACTCCTCTGAGGAAAGAGGTGGCCGTGACCGAGGCAGGATTTCACCGGACTACCCGGAACGGCTTGCGGTAGCATTAAAATAACGTATTTTCAGGAAATAAATTAGAACACAAAAATTGAACCATCATTTGACAGAATCGCAAAACGCCTTACTTACATTGAAGAAAAAAAATAATTTTAAGCAAGCCATTGAATAATGACCGATAATAAAACTATGGATAAGTGCTCCGTTTTTTTCCCTTCGGTGAAATTTAAATTTATAATAAACGGTCATTACTCCCGGTTCTCCACTGCCCGAATTCGGCGGAAACCGGAGAGCCATCTTCAGCCACCTCCACATTCTGCACACCGGCAATTGTGTCATTCCTTCAACTTTCTATGGCTTAGCAAAACTACTGTAGTAGCTAGTATTTCTCGCAAAACGGTCAAATCGTGCTGCCACCTTAAATAGTGTCTGTGCGATTTAAAATAACCAAATGCACGAGGCCAAAAAGCATATAACGATGCAATGAAACGAATAGAAAGATGATCCGAGAGACATGCACGCCACTAGAATGGAGGATGTCAAAGGGTGGAGGACGTTCAGGGAGAGGGAAACTTGTCTTCACGGTCAAAGAGTTAGCACACCTGCCGAACCAGGGAAGCAAATGTTTATTCCGAGAGAAGGATGATGGGACGGGTCGCAATGAGCGAACAAGGGCGCGGACAGCAAATGAAATCGTCGAGCAAGAGACGCCGAAGCCTTATGAAAGGGTGGCGACTGGAAATGCACGGGCGAATATTGGTCTTGAGGGCGAGGACTCCTCCTCGGAACGGCGGTGAGTATGCAGAATAGTGCCCACTCCCTTCAAATCTCCTGACCTCCATCTCCTCTCCTCCCTCCCTCCCCCCCTCTCGCTCCCCACACTCACCCCTACAGCCCCTCCAACTCTCCCTTCCCCTTCGCTCCACTCCCGCCATTGGCTCCGCCTCGGCGAAAGATATTCAACGTTCTAGTCGCGATATATTGACTGCGATAGAATTTTACGACGGTCTGCACAATCTTTTTCCGCATTCATCTCTTTCCGCTCGGGTTCTATTACTGGATATTATAAAAGATCGCATGTAATAGCCCAAAAATCGGTATTCGACTGCGTGCGAAGAGGTTCCACCATCTCCAGGCTTGAACCTCTCTTTCCGACGGCTGATTTTCCAATATGATTCCCGGGCATTGCCGGCACTTGGTTAGGTGATCATGCAAGGAAACCAAGCGTTCAACCGAAGATATAATGTAATAACAGATATGGCCATTTGGTGTTTCCCACACCTAAAACGAAATAATTATCGAACTATCTTTGCTCTAACTAAGCTTTACTGCATTTTCAAGAAACCTCTGAGTCATTCATTACACCGGCCCTACATGCACGAGAGTGATAGACTTTTTAGCTCATCCCAATTCCAAACAAAATGTAGAGTTCAAGAAGGCATGTCGTGTAAAAAAATTTAGAGTAGTGAAAACAAATTATCGAGTCTTAGCCTACAACATCCAGATCATAAAACATTGTAAAACAATTTACGCAACAAAACCTACAAATCATAACCATTAAAATACATAATTAAATAGATTGTTGCATTATAATCATTGTTTCTCAAGTTTGTCTAAACTTATTTCGTAGTCGACCGGTTAGTTAGGTTAGTCTTCACCACCTTACACGATTAGTAGATTCGAATCTCGCCTCAGGAACGGAAGCACTTGAGACATCGGTGTTTGAACTGATACGCTCACAGCGCGGTTGGCTTCGTCTCTATGATCTAATAAAAAAATAAAACGCGACTACTTCCTAATTAAATGAATTATCCCCTTATCTTTGATTCCATCGTAATGTGGCGGTTCACCCGAAGTCACGTTAACGTGAGTCAGAAGTTGGACGAGACCATATGGTCTCGATTTGATCTTGAAACAAATACCTTCCTTCACTCTTCTTCCCCTTTCCTTCCCCTTTCCCGAAAGCCTTTTCCACCCCCACCCCATGCAAACAGCTAAAAAAACCACCCAGCGTTCCTTCCGCCTGCCCCTTCAGGACTTCCATTCGCGGAGAGGCGCCGGCGGCGATCGGGTCAAACGCATGGAAGCCCGGCTGTGCGACGCGGCCACAGATGCACTTTCGCGAATCAGCCCCGGCTTCACCATCCCACCGAATCGAACTCCATTCGGTCCCTCGGACTTGAGCCCACGAAAATATATCCCAGATACCAAGAAATCTGGAATGTCGCTCTTGGTTTTCCTCGTGGGTGAGGTTTCCCAGCAGCAATGGGACGGCCGCCCTGGGATTCCCGGAGTCGAGATTGGAACTCCCTCCACCGTACCACCACGTCTCATCATCCCCCTCTCCGTCCCGGGAGATTTTTTTCATATTCTCTTTGAATCCCCTTCCCAGCACTTTTCCTATTTCTAAATTTGTTGGAACCTGGGTCAATCATATCTCAAAGACCGTCCCAATAACATCCTAAAATGTGATAAATGAAATCCAGTTTGGAGTGAATTAGGATGATTTTCATAATGTTTACTCCAAATGGGACATTTCAGGCTCGCCTCTTATTGCTAACATAGACATAGATGACTTAGTATCGACTGTTTTCTATCACTATTCACCATTTTAAAATGTTGATTAGCAAAACCCCGAAGCCAAGCCCACTCCATTGGGCCTGCTCAGCTTTGACTAAATGAATTTCGACGAATGCCCCAGCCAAAAAGGGAGAAGGTGGAGGTTGAGAAGACGGGTGTGTAGAGAGCGAAAGGAGGCAAGTTTGTTTGAATAATTGCTCCAATAACATTGTCTCAAGAGAGGAAACGAAAGGAGGAAGCTGATGAAGAGTGTGCAGAATAAACAAAAGGAAAAGAAAATAAATTTCGGGTAGAGAGGTTGATGATGAGAAAAAGCACGATAACTCCCTAGAGCTTTGCAAACACCATAAAAACGTTCTACTATTTATTCCATTCACACCTACTTAAAACCTTTAACAATCGAAGAAAAAACGACCATTTATACCGTAATTATCCTTATTCTCTTCAACATATAATGTAATAATGGCTGTGATAAGAGATAAAATAGATAAGAAAAATAAATTGTTCCGTAGAGAAAATTTGTTACGCTGTGAGTTCTAAAAATCCGACTAATTTTCACATTTTAAATGATATCACGGTCCCCATCTCCAATATTCTACACGTTTAAAGTTTTCTCTAATTTATATGCACAATTTCTTGAGTTGAGAAAACACGCGGCAATGCCAGATTGAAAAAAATTATGTTTAAGTTTTAATTTCAAATAGAGGTGAAATGAACTTAAGTGCTACTATTGTTAAATATCTATGCATCGAAAGGCAGATAAACGTCATACGTAACTGTGCTCACTAATGAATAAATAAGTAATTAGTCAATAACGAGATTAAATTCACGCAGATTTTCATTCCACTCAAAAATTCAGAAAATAGACTAAATGGCATTTGAGATCCCGAAACAATTTACTTCTACTGCGCAGAGAAAACAAATACGGACGATTTAGCAAATTAAACAAATTTAATAAATATATGTACGAACATTGGCAAAATAAAATTGACGCATTGAATTTATTGAAAAATTATGTCCATAGTTGAAAATGAAAGGTAGAAGTCAAACAATTTAAATAGCATTCAATAAATTTCCCTAAAAACAGAATTTGCAAAAGTTAATGACCTACAACTCGTTTCATGTGCCTTTAGAAATATTTAATAACAGGATTGTGTGAAACTTTGCATGCGAACTTATGAAGGTATTCTTGCATTATCAGAACTATAAGACTTTATAAATAATATGCTCTGGAGTGGGTAGATAAATGAGATTTTTTAAGTACCTCTATAATAGATGAGTAGGTAGAACATTTTATCAAATAAGGTAGTGTTTTGGCCGAAGGTGGGCAATTTGGTAAGGATATTAGAAGTAGAATTCTATTAGGTAAAGAAGATTTTACGAGAAGAGAATTGATGATAAGGACCTTAACCAAGGGTGTAAAGTAAAGACTGGTGAAATTGATATGGAATATAGTTTTTCATGGCTCGGAAATGTGTAGCCGAGGGAATATGGCAAACATAGGCTGGTGGGTTTTGATTTGTGGCTAAGGAGAAGGACGGAAAAGGTGAAATCGACGGAAAGGAAAACGAACCAAGAGGTTTTGCGCATGGTAGGGGAGGAGGAAAAGACATTGGGAGAATTCCAAAGGAGGAAGGAAAAGTAGATGCAGGGCGCACTGAGTGGCGATGGATTGCTGAAGAATGTGATATTGAGGAAAATACTGGGTAAGCGAGGTAGGAGGAGGAAAACATTAGGCATTGTGGATGGGATGATGGGTGGTAGAAAATATGAGGAAATGAAAATATGATTATTTTAGGGTTGAGGGCGTATGCCCATGAGAAATATACCCTAACCGGTAGATCGCTATTAATAATAATATAATAGATACAGCACGCAAAAAAAAGTCACATAAGCTACTACTCAGCAACTTTAAAAAGTCAATTAAATTATAAGGATCGACATTTCTTTTTCATGGAAACTCACTTTACTAACACTCAATTATATTTTGTTCCCAAAAATTCGTACTGTGAATATTTTATCAGAATTTTACGTCCTTTATATTCGGTGCCCATATCTTTGTGGTTATGAGCTTTATTTACAACAGTGCATGAGTCTGTCGCAGTAACAAAACCTAATGCAAAAATTATGCGCACGTGCGCTTCACAAACAGGAGCGGATTTCTTTCCAGTGACAGTTTGCCATAAATAACAATTTTATCTCTACGCTGAAAATAATACGAAAAAATTGGGATTTCTAAGGTTACACGAGGCTGGTGAGCCCACTTACTCATCCCAAAGAACCAAATAACTGGGAGATTGCGCCCGGTAAAAACGAGCAAGAGGAAATTACATAAATAATGCACTATAATTTGGGAAAATTCCAAGTTATATTTTTTCCATCTCGCGTGACATAATTTAAAAGTGATTTTACAGGTAATCATATGCATCTTATTTTCCGCTATCCTTAAGTAACCATTTCATCAAATAACAATAATTATTAAGGAGGCCCATCATTGTGAATAAAACTAAGACTTACCTGAATTTCTCCTCGAAATGGGAAGCGATAAAATTGGTTATGAAAAGATCTAAGAGGAAATGATATGATACCCATTTCTACAATAAAAAACAATATCTTTAGACAAATTCTGCTTGCGTAATAATTAAATATGACAAACTGAAGGAATATACTTACAATACTGTCATATTTATAAATAATAGTACATGTTTACATAATAGGTAATTGCCAATCTCATTATCAGCATAGAGAATAACTGCGCAGTACAAAAAAACCTATGTTCTATTAAGTCCTGTGAATTCGTACGAAAATATATCTTGCCTATATATATATATATATATATATATATTTATTTATTTATTTATTCGTCGCACAATAAGTATTCCGGAATATTTTGAGTCTACGATCAGAGAAGGAAATTTATTTGCAGCGCCATGAGATGGCATCCAGTTTCTCATATTCGTTTTCCTCATCTCGGAAACGAGCGTAATTGTTCCTTTTGATAAAAACTTGGGCAGTAAATTCCTGCACGACAATAACGGGTAAGGTAGTTTTTATTGCCTTCAGCTGCAACTTCACACAAGAATTACAGGCCTATACGCTTGGAAATTTGTATAACGACTGAGGGAATGAAACGTTAGGATCATAACAATGGGATGGGTTAATAAGAATTTCCAATTGTGTACGTCCTCAGAAAATTCATCATTAGGCCACGGCGCTTTCCTGAAACCGCACTCTCCAATTCGCTTGAAAGCATTAAAATGTATCGAATTCTCTCCTGTTGGACCGTTAATGTAGGGTCGGAAAATAAATGCAAAGGATGGAATTATTGAAGATCAAGTAGGGGGAATGTTTTGTGCTCATCAGTTGGAAAAAAAGTTTCAGGATCAGTAATTATAAATAAATTAAATAAATAAATAAATTATTAAGGAAATTAATTCATTAAAACCAGAGCATTTTCAAGTACTCGAACGTTAACGGTTAGCACTTAAATGTCGCAATAGCATTTGTAGCTTGTGATGATCCGAGTGTCAGAACTAGGCTGAAAATTTATGGCCGTGGCTTAATATTAGAAATTTAATATTTTTACCTAAGTCTAATGAAGCGATATAACAACCATAAAATCCGAAGCAGGTTCTCATGACAGTTTCGGAGATATTATATTGGCTAGTATAGACGACCTCAATAAATCAGGGTTACATAGACTCCAGTGACGACAGTTTTAAAGACTTTCTTCCCTCACACAATTTGCTACCATTACAAGAAAAACTTAATAACACCAACAACCGTGATCGAGAAGTCCAATTGTAATCTGTCACTTTTATTATGAATAGGTAATCTTAACACGCATTTACTTACATAATAAATACTGGTGTTCTGACATCCACTAACACATGACCCCGTACAGCTCGAAGGTCATAATGTACACAATAGATGAAAATATAATTGCAGAGCTCCATCATATAGTGTAAATGCACTAAATACAAAAGTCCTGTCCAAAAGGCAGGTTGAGGAAGCTCGAAGAAAACAAGGAAAGAAAACTACTCCTTCTTTAAGTACCTATAACCTCGTAAGTACAAGTGTGGATACATCATTAATGATAACTCAAATGTTTTTTTAATCAATGTATGCACCTTTCCTATTACTTTTGATTTCCAATGGGAATAGCGAAATACAATTTTGCACCGCCCTCGATTAAACTATTAATATTGATATCATATAGGCCCCAACATATATTCCTATTAAAAGACTGAAACAAACTTCGCAAATTCCAATATTCCATCTACCACCACAGTAATCAACCCATCCAACATCAGTATGTTGGAACCCACGAGGTTTCTTGTATTTATACGGAGGGATCTATAACCGGAAAGTACAATGAAACGAATTATTGTAACATGGTAAAAGGATAAAATGAAAAAGGATTAATTATTAAAGGGACTAGCAAATGTACGACTTCATCATTCACAAAAATAGTGGTATTTAATTCATCTAAGGATTGATAATAATTAACGGTACGAACAATACGTGCGTCGGTCGTACACTCATATTCAATGCTAGTAATCTACTGAGAATTGCTAGTAATCTACTGTTAATTACGGGGACTCAGTCAAAATTAATCGATTATTCTTACAAACATCAGAGATGCATCAAAATTTCGGCATATGCCACTTCTATATATCCTAGTGTTATCATTGGAGTTATATATCGTTTCACACAAACACAAGATAGATGGCGGAAGTCGAAATTTGAGTGAATATCTTCGTGTAGTTAACCAGATTCAAGCCCTTGGAACAAAAATGTACCAACGCAGTCTTGGTTAACCTTGCAATATATCAGAGGGTGATAGATTCTTCCTTTCATGTCACGTTTTCAATAGCTTTTCTGCATAGAATACAAAAGCCATGTCCGCGAGGAGAATTAAATAAAAATCACGTTAGGTAAGTATAGTCCACGATACTTCAACAAAATACCCTCCTGTCGTTCGTACGGCAGGGACGCGTAGCCATGCTACGGAGAAAAATGATATCGACGGCCATGAAATGATCGAGAGACATTTATAGCGAGAACATGTGTGGTAAAAGACAATATTGAAATGGCATCTCATACCTTATGACCCCTGACTTACGGCGACTTCTTTTTATACTTTGAAGACTTTGATAAAGTTTGGTCATTATCTCGTACAATACCGAGCTTTTTTAAATATGTGTAGTGACATTTTTATTACATATTCTGAAGGGCAACATCATTAACAAATATTTTTTCTCCTTGTTTTCCATTCCCTCTACCACGTAAAGGGCATCAAGGAAATATGCTGTTTCGGCTATACGAAACCTAAATGGTCTATATAATGTATACTAAAATAAAATTATTATTTTCATTATTACATTCTTGTTATTAATAAATTTACTAAGAGATTTCAAAATTAATGGACATGGGGTATGAAGGAATGCATCAGTGTCAGCCAGGGTCCCGATTCTCAGACCTACGAGTCAATTTACAAGAAGAAATTGTGATTTGCGCACGCAAACCTTTCTAACGAAAAGTCAACCAGTCTGTAAACTTTTGATTAGTCTGTAGGTATGCTACGGAATGCGCTTCAGAAAGTTTTACATTACAAGTTCACCGCTGTTTTCATGGAGTTTGTACATAAATTTGTAGCTTCGAGCGACGGGGCCCGTAAAAAAAAAAGTTCGCCGCTGTGCACTGGGGCGGAAGGAGCGGCCTTGCAAAATCCAGGGCCGGTGGGACCAAGACGGGTAGGAGGATTGGTGGGGTGGTGGTGTCGCCGCCTTGGTACCGCCCGTGGAGACCCACGCCTGCCGCACGCACGTCACTGATGTGGCGAACACTGATGCTGTTTGCGGAACAATGCTGTTTGATGTGCTGATGATGTTTACAGCCACGCACGCTTGCGGCGCTGCTGTGTGAACACAGTTTTCACTGCGCGTCTTTGGTGCGCACGGCGTCACCACTCCGCCGTTGCGGTGTGGACGATCTGCTTCCTGCGGGAGTGACTGGAATACGTGTACCATCACCCTCAGGGGGCTTAGCGGGTGTGTGTGTGACATTTGCGAGTACGTGAGCGCACCTGGCGATTTTTCTGTGAAAACGGCGGAAGCTTAGGTCCGCCTAACGTCTAGTCAAAATTAGCAGAGCCTATGAAGCTCTATTTAAAAAAAAAAAAAACCCGCGGATTATTAATTCCTCTACAGGATGCATGCTTTAGGGGCGCGGTTCGACAATGCCGTCAAACCCTCTTTTGTGCTCAGCCAAGTCTCAAACCTTATGAGTGTCATGGACGGCCGGATTCGTACAATGATAATCGCTGCGTCTATATGTGTATGATGTTCATGTACATGACTCGATCCCACTGCCTTTCGGTTTTCCAGCAAGTCGGTGTGTAACATAGAGCTAACCTAGCTCTATGGTGTGTATACATGCCTACCTACCGTTTCCTACATTCGCCATTTTCGGTGCGTAGGATAGAATTTTTGCACGTAAAATAAAGGTCAAAAATATACTCAATCACATGCATCAACTCCTTGGTTATTATTCAATCTCTAATATAAAAACATATAAGTTAAGATGCCAAACTTTTATTAGTTCTATTTTTTTTAATTATTCATGATCTAAAAATGGTCCAATTTAAATTTGAGCTGATGCCTACCCACGAAAAATCCTAACGAATCATTGCACTAACTTCTGTCAGCTCCCAGTTACCCGAAAAGTTTGTATTATCCAGAAGAACAAAAGCCAATCGCTATATCGAATCAGGAAATCCGAGTAAGACATCGCCGCACGACTAAGCCGTGAAAGAATGAGAAGTCGGCGCTTACGCCATCTGCTGAGGCAGAAAAGAATCATAAACGTTGAAACCTTGACAGCGATATCCCAGGTGGCGGTACCACCCGGAGGGTCGTTTACCCTGGGCGTGCAAGTTACGGCGACCACCATCAAATCACAGAATCTCCCATCGGGGACTTCTCTGGGTTACAACTTCGAAGACATCAAAGGCATTGCCTTACCAATGACATTTCGGAAAAAGACAAACTGAAAATCAAACTCTCCTCGTCTTTCAACTGTGTAAGTGAATGGATATGCGACTTTTCAGCCTTTTTAACGCACCGTGATGCTGTTTAGACATTAAAAAAAACGTTTAAATCTGTAACGAAATATTTTGATGTTGACCAGTGATGACCAACAGATTGTGAAAGAGAAAAGCAATTCCTTTTAAATATGAATTTCAGAGTATTTTAATGAATTAAAATGGACGATTTTAACGATCATTTCCGTGCGCATTCTCAGTTTTATAAAGGATGCAGCAAAAAATAATTCTCGGCGCATAATTTTACCTCCACACCAAATGACCGGCAGGGGGGAAGGTTACGATTATTGTTAATCTCTTATGTCTGGATTTTTTATCGAAAAATAAAATAAGAGGCGTAGCAATTCAGTGGGGAAATCACTGGGTTACTGATTTATAGGGGTCAGGTTCGATTCCGGGTGACGCCTCGGGGCACCCGGAATCCCTTTAGCCCATCAGTGTGATTTTCCGGTACCAGATCTTCTTGGGAAACCAACGGTGGGAAGAGGAAAAGGAAACTATCAAGCAAGCCTTCGGGGCCTAAATTTCAAAATCAATGAACAGTATTCGAGTCTACCAATAAAAAGTTTTTCTCCATCGCATAGAGGTGGCCAGTACGTCTGTCTGATAATAAATCCTTGTGGGGAACACACTCTCTAGTCATTTGTGGTGGATTGGAATCCCGCCAAAAACAAATGTATTTTGTTGCTAACGTTTTCAAGTAAAAATTATTTATAATAGGAACAGGAATATGTACGCTCAAAAAAATATAAATAATTTTTTATCAGCTTCTATAATGATATTCCGCATGCCGTTGGGCTTAGTACTGGGTGAGCTTTATCCTCACCTACCAAACCGACTTTCAAGTTGATTTTGTGATTTTTTCTACAATGATGATAATTAAGATAAAGATTAGTAAGATGCTAAATGCATTACTCCTTGCACTCATTCATCTCAGGATAGTTAGTTGATGAATGAAATGACACGACTGATAGTCATATTTCTAAAAATAAGGCTTTTCCCATTTCGATTAATTTTAATACTTTCTCGATAAGAAAACAATGGGAAACCATTACTTCTTCATCAAATTCAAACCAATTTATTGCATTCCTCTTATACAACTGCGCGAATCGGAGAATATCATCCGGAAAATAGGTCCTTTGTTTTTGTTCGCTTGATCATCAGGCTCCCAGAAATTCAAAGGGAGAATCAAGCCAAGCATATACATATGGAACAGCAGCGAAACACGGAAGCTGGTTACCATCCACATTCGAGAGACCGAAAATGCAGCATCTAACAAGACGCCGTTGATTCGTGAAAATTATCCTCTCACAACGCATTTCCGCCACTTGAGGAGGCGAGGCTTTACCACCAACCCACACGAGATAACATTAAATAATAACGCTTTAAAAGCACCGAAACGTAGCACACAAAAAAAAGAAATCCTATTACTCGCAGGGAAAAAAATTACAAAGTCAAATCCTATTTACCGTCGGAAACTAGACCATAAGTGACAATCAAGGTGGGAACTTGGGAGTCACAGATGAGACAATTGAGATTAAATGGAGCAATTGTCAACTTCCTGTTATGTCCTCGTTCGTTTTTCTCTCCGCATCAAACTCGGAAAACTTTAATGTGAACAGAGACTTGTTAACCCATTCTCCAAGCAACTTAATTTCTTCCGCGACATTGAACTGTTCTCCCATTCAGAATATTTCTCATTACGATGCATATTAAGTACAGGGTTCAAGACAAACTCTTGCTATGCATTGAATTACAATTAAAGATTTCTCTCGCTGCAAATTAAGCTAAATAAGAATTTTAAGAGCAGTGCCACAGTTAGAAGAACCAAAAGATGGACGGAAGCTTTAACTAAAATGCACCAGGATCAACACACTCTCTTCGTTTCTGACGGAAAAAATACGAAATCGTTTTTCACGCTAGATAAGGAAATAGTTAGCATAAAATTAATTCCCCGTAAACACAACAATGATTGTTGTCTCACTAATTTCTAAACATGTATTTCCTTCCTCGGTGACATTCTCATATGCACTAAGAGTTAAGGTTTCCTTACACTAAAAATCATATTTTCTGCGGGCAATGGACAAACACAATGAACATTCAGGGAAAACAAGAATTACGTGCTGCCTAAACTTAGCAACTCAATATTTTAGACCTTGAACTAAAAATTACATGGTGTTTAAAGTATAGAACTTACTACTCCCATTTAAAATTGCCACTCGCGAAAAAAATTTAGCTTTAAAATTCGGCTACCTACTCGAGTTTGCGAAACATATTCCTATAGTTTTTTAACATACTAAAAACCCTTTTCTTCCTGTTCAAAATCTTGGTATTCCTTCTAAGTATTATTTCTAAGTTTTTTACTCTATATCAATTATTTCTCCTGTAGTTATTACTTCCTCATGCTTTTTTCATGGTTGGTGGAGTAATTGTAAAAAACAATGGTTCCTGAATTAACAACTTCGTAATTTTGCATATGATTACTTTAATCATTTTATGCCACTTTATATTTAAAAATAAAGCACGGTAGTCTAGTGGGTAGAGCACTGAGCTACTGATCAGAGGGTCTGTGCTCGATTCCGGGTGACGCCTCTGGGCACCTTCACCTTCACCCAAGCTGTGTACTATTCTTCGGATAGCAGGTCATCCTTGGAAATCACAGGCGGTACAGGGAAAGGAACTGGTCCCCCTACCCCGATGTGTGAACTTCACATGCCGTTCAGCTTTTTGTTAATACGGAGTGAGCTCTACCCTCACCTTCCAAACCGATCTTCGGTTTGATTACTGTGATTGATTGATATTTAATAATAATCCTTTGGTCCTCAATAAAGGTGGAGCATCCCATAAAGAATAGAATTAGCACCTGTGAATGCATTATTAATAATTCTAAAATAGTACGAGCAACAATATTTCATCAATTTAAATGGCTTAGTAGGAACAGTAACTTAATTATTATTTGACAATGTTTACCTTCTATGGTATTAAATCCAATTAGCATGATAGTTCCGTAAGCATAAAAAATATTCTATAAGATTAAAAGATTTCGTAAGTTAATTGCTTTCATCTCAAACATAAGACGATTCCTGACAGGAACTGGATTGATGAACGACCATTATATCGAAAATCATTGCCCACTAACTAAATGTGTAATAATTGGACAACAATAATATAGGACGACCATTGATTCGCGTCGGGTACGGAAATGCTACAGAGAAATTGTAAAAGCATTTACAAATTCATCGAGTAAAAGGAGGCATGGAGCCTCCTAGATATTATACATTTATAAAAAATATTTAAAATGTCACATTTCTTAAATAAAATGCCGATATAAAGATTTTCAGTTCTGTTTTAGTGATGACAAACGCTTCTACAATGACAAACAAAGTTATCTCCGGGCTTCAACAATAAGCAATAGTGATTTCAGTTTTAGTAATGAAGGGTTCAGTTTTAGTAGTGACGGTTGTTAATTCGGTAAATAATGACGGACGCCGAATTCGCAGTTGTTGCTGTTGAGAAATACATGCCTATTTTTTTTAACTTCCCTTGAGCTTAATACAGTAACTAGAAGATCCGGAGGAAAGCTTGAGGCGTGAATTATATCAAAGGAGTGAAGAAGAGAAGTGAGCGAGATACTTTGACCCAGGGAGAAGAAAGTACTGGAATCATTCGGAAGGAAGCAAACGAAACAGCAGGAAAGAGTGACGCACCGAAAGAGAGAAAGGGAAGTCTCCAGAAAAAAGTTTAACCAAACAGAGTAAAGGGAGGGTATTTTTTTTCGACTTTTGCAAGTCGAATACGACGGGTGACTGCTCCGAGTGGATTTTTGAGAAGTTTCTTTCCCTTCTTTTTTTGGTGCGATACCGCAACAAGGGCGGAGTTGGGATGTTTTTCGGTCCCGAGGGCACGGATGAGTGACCACAAAGAATGGGGGAAGGAGTGGAGTGGGGGGGGGGAGAGAGGAAGGAGGGGAGAGTGTTGG
>LYUA01000044.1:1833251-1848639 GCA_002093875.1 Calopteryx splendens | reverse complement strand
AATGTCATGGATTACATCTGTATATCACTATATTATAAATCCAACACAATAAATAATATACCAAAATTATTTTTAAAATAATCAAAATTTTAACTCGTTCAGTGAAGATTTTAAATTAAAATGAAGTTATAATTATCTAATTAAATTAATTCTCATTTGATCCTGATGCTCCGGGCAGTAGGTACCAGAGGAATGTGATCGCCCAGGGGCTCAGAGTACAATTCTTCACCCCTTCGTGATTTAGAATCCTTTCACATCTCCCTCATTCAGAACAAGTTCGTCCACACCTGAAGGGATAGGATTTCCGTCCGATGCTACTGCCCTCTGGCTAATTAGGTATTTTTATTTTCGGGGTCCATTTCTGCGCTTCGGTGAAACGTGAGTACTGGAAATGAAACGCGAACTGTCGCCAGCGGCTAAATTTACCATGCAAATACTACAACGCTGTAAAATTCAGCAGCCATTTATCTTTTTTCATTCTATATGAGAATTATAACTTACATTTCAACTACCTGCAGCGTTATTTAACTGCAAAAGCAAAAATCCATAAAAGAAAACAAAGTTTGGGGTGGGGTATCCTTGAATCCGTATCACTACCCCGTAGGATAATAAACACTCGAAGAGTCTTCCGCGAAAGTATGCCCCCCTCGCACCATTTTCCTTAATTAGCACTGAAGTTAACCCCTAGCACACCCATGGTGTATTTCTCGGGATAAACTCAAGATGTATTCATTAAGAATGTAGGGCGCAATAAAACTAAGTCAGTTTGCTCATAAATTTTGTTGCGCTTCATCCATTATCACCATAAATTTAGTCTTAAGTATTTAATTGATACATTATTAAAGACATTATTACTACACGCACCGCCAAATCAAACCACAATATTTTAAATGAAGGTCGGTTTTAATAGGTGAGCACAGCATACGCACTGAGGGAAGTTCCTTTCCCTATACTGCCTGCGGTTTCACCGAAACAACTGATATCCAGATATTTACACACCTATGGCTTAGCTGCGAGTGTTCAAAGGCATTATCCGGATTTGAACCCTGTACCCAACAGTCTTCATTAGCTGAACGCTCTATCCCCCAAACTACTGCTAAAAAACCATAAGGCTGGCATAATTCATTAGGGAAATAAAGTGCAATATTGAATACCTTCGGAAAAGATCGAAAATTGAAGTAACGCGAAAGCTATTCTAACTAGAACCATCAGTAGTATCAAGGCCTCGTATAATTGAACACTGTGATCAATTTTCCTAACTCTTCTTTGATTTCCGTATGAACTAAAACTTCCACAGATAAAAGGATATGTTCACAAACTAATGATCTACTGCTTGTTTTATTATTATCAATGAATTCATTACCACTACTCCCTAATGCTTCTTTGCATAACCTAAAGAGTCGTTTTGGTACATATTCTTTGATGGTTTCATCCAATGATGGCTGCATAAGAACCCAAAAAATATAATGAAGTTCATTCATAATATGAACAACATATTTGACTTCAAAGCTTTGACAATGAGTTGACTAGCATATAATGAAAGGATATCAGCATTTTCACTAATTGAAAATGCATCTCTCTTTTATGTTACTTTATTTAGGGTCTTTGTGCAAGTGGAATATACCTTTTGCTGATAAAATTCTTCCACTCTTCCCTCACCGTAGTTGCATATATGATTCCCCATGTTGTAAAAATAAAACAAAATTTCAAATGTCTGCGATAGTACACGGGTAATGTCCACCGAAATGCCAAAAATATATTTCTTCTAATTTTTAACGTTCAAAAATAGATCTAGATATCGAAGGTTCCTTCGATGAGAAGGAAAGGGGAAATTATATTTATATAGATTTACAATTTCCTAGCAGAAATTTGGAGGAAAAAACAAAAAGAGTTTTATCTAATTGTATATATTTACAGTCCGAGGGTAAATCACACCTAGATAGTAATTTCACATATCCAAACATTTTATCTTTTTTCAGTTTCAGTCAATTGTAATTGTAAATTGAAAGAATTTTTGGCAGAGTCTTATCAGTATGATTGTCTCGCAACAAAAAAGTTGACCTATAAATTTCTAATTACCTTGTGGATTACCCTTCCAAGAGAGTAAATCTCTTCACCTCAATAGCGCACGGAAGAACAGGTAACTATCCCAAAAGAATTATTTTTGAATAAATAGAAAGCCATTTACAAGCCAATACATTGATAATCTTTCAAAAGGGATAGGAATCAGTCCATCTTAATTAGCTTCCTGTGAGGATTTTCGCCGTGTTTAACTACCTACAGTTGTTCACAAGGGAAGGCTACGGCGGAAAAAAATGAAAAGCTTTAAGTTTATCGAATCCTGAAGTTATCCAAAAGAATCGTACTTTTTTCCCTCCGCTCGCCCACATACCCACCCGACATATTTTCACCCCCTCCACGTGATCATAACCCTGAAATATCCACCAGCTCCTCCTCCCGCCCGTTTTAATTCACCGCGAATACATACACTGCTCTTATACGGCTTCCGCGATAGAACACCGGGACACATCCAGTTTCCACGGAGAACCCTCGACCACCCCCTACCCTCCTCCCACACAGGAGCAGCAACGGGTCCCGAATTCATTTCCCCGCCTCTCGTTTTACCCTTCTCCCTCGCCGCCCACCGTCCCCCTTTGCCCTAGATATATGTACGGTTTACGCTTCCGTTCTTATTTTTTTTACACCGCGTAATACACCGAATGTCTAAATAATTAAATCAGAGAGTGCTCCTCTCATCCCCTCCTCCCTCCCCAATCCTCCTCCACCTTCCCCAATCCTCCTTCGCCAACGTTTTTATCTCCGAAGGGACAAAAGCAAAAGAGAAGCGAAATGAGTCGATCGAAGGTATTTTAAAAGGGAGAAACGCACCGACTGGGAGGGGGAGGGATGGCGGGAGCGAGAGGGCGGGGGTTGGGCTGGGGAGGTACTAGTACATCTGCGTGTGTGGGTGTGCGCGCCACTTATTTCCAAACGGGGAATGGAAAAGGGAGTTTCCTCACTCGGCACAAGAGGTGCCGTTCGCAAGCGATTCATTAACGAGTGTCTTTGTTCTCCCAAGGCAGTCATTAACAATGGATTCTGCCAGGTATATGGAGGCATCAAAAGGAACCCTCCACCCCTCCTCCTCCTCCGCCTTCCTCCCAACGCTCCCGACTCCCAAACTCCCATCCCCGCTCCCACCCACCACCGCTACCCCTCTCATTTCCCTCTCAGCCCAACTCCGAAGCCTCTCCCTACGTCCGACGCCGAGAGCCCGCTCCCGCGCACCTTCTCTGAGGCCTCCCTAACCCGCCCCCTTCGCAACTATCCTGCTGCCTTTTGCGCCTCACGAATTTTAAGCCTTAAGATCTGGTAACAACACTTTTTCCGCATTTTTTTCTATTTTTAACTTGGATTGGGAACGGAAAAGATAGCGCGTCGAGGAAGAAAAACCGTCGTGAGTTAAAAAAAAGAGCGTTTTGTTCTAATTTTATTACGTGATGCATTGATAAAATAATCGTTCAAAGTGCACCAAAGCCGATTCCTTACAAATAGTACATTATTCAAACAGCACGTGGCGAACGTTCGGACTTCTCGAAAGTTTGCTGAAATATGATGATCCCTACTATTTCATTCCTAAGGATATCCTCTCTTTTTCTCAATTTCAAATTTCTCATTTTTACAGGCGAACTAATTATTCGAGCATTTTTCCCATCGATTCATATATTCATTATAAAAAGCTCATTAATCCGCACAAATATAACCAGGTGGGTAGCGCACTCACAGAGTAACACTGATGGTCGCGAATTCGAAACTCGAAAATTGGAAAAAATATTTTCGTGTAAACACATGTATTCTTTTATGAAGTTAACGGACCGAAATTACATCATTCATCGGATTAACTAAAAGAAATGAATAACTATTTCTTCCATTACTACTTAATGATAACGATAATCCTATAAAAAAGGCCCGACATTCAATAAAGATTAATTTGACATCGTATTTGTTTCCCCAAAACTAAAATATTCCTCTTCATGATCCCGTTGGTGGATGGATTTGTTCTTTTGATTTTCATTCCGCCATTTCTCATGCTCTCGATTTTCTTCTGATCGTAATGAAGACATTCCCTCCACAGTTACCCCAATTTCTCAAGCATCAATTGCTTCTCTCCGAAAGGGACTTCCACCCAAAGCACCGCACGTAATCTCAATTCCTCCCTTCCCCAACAAGAGTATTCTCATTCTCCTTTGCTTTCTAACTTCTCTGCGGCCATACCATCCAAACTCCCTCCAATTATCTTGACGCTGATTGCCATGAATATCCCTCGATCTCTTTTCTTTTTTTGCTACAAAGACTGCGGCCCTCAAAGTGGTGGAAGTCTATCTTCCTTACCTTTCATTTTCTCATAATGCTCCCCCGTCCATCCCCGTCGCAGGAGTCCTTATTTTCCCTTCCCTTCGTTCTCGACCATCTTCAGCGCAAGGAAGTCTGGTTTCCACTTTTCCCTACGCATGTACGACCATTCCTGTCATGGTTTTTCCCACACCTGCACACTATGAATTTCCCATCTCATACAAACATTACGGATTCTCGTATAAAACAGGCAGTTCGCTGAGCGTAATATGTGCATGCATCAAATTTCCAACGCAGAACAGGGCATCATCGCGTGTCAGAGCTTCAATTCGTTAGCAAGAGCTAATCACTAAGCAAATTTTCTGGAGCACGGCGATTCTCTGAATACATGGAGCCTTAAAATATGCAGGGCGTGGGTGAAATATTTATAACCAAGCAAATTGCGCTCAAATATACGCTAGTTTACTTGATTCAAGAAAATATTTCTCGAATATTATTTTAGAGTTTCACTTCTTTTATCAAGTTGGAATTCATTGCGCGCTGTTGCACTCCCACAACTTACAATTCGGAAGCAGGGGAACGTGAGCGCAGATTTTTCCCATCACCGTCCGCATAACCCGATTCCCCTTATCATTTGCACATTCAGTGCTCACGCAAGCGTCCCCCAGGGTTGTGCGATGTTAACTGAATATCTGCTGGGGTGTCGATATATCGACACTATTGTTAATGGACGGCATTCACATCGCATTTAGCTCAGGGCTATGCTCAATGACAATTTAACAGTAGTTATGATCCTCCAAGACATCCCCCAGATCACCCATAAGGGCCACATTGACATCCTGCTCGAAATTCCTGCTGTGTGTTAATAATATCACGATATTTTTGCATCAAAAAAAGACACCTCAATTACATGCATCGTAATATCTCACGGCACCAGCGTTCCTTGCCCTTCATCATCTCTCCATGACCTCCTTTCCTCTCTCTTCCCCATTCTTGCCCCTCATCTCCATCGGCAAATGAATATTCCATCCCCGCCGACGCAGGTAGGCATTCCCACTCCATACCTATCCTCCAATCCCGACAACTCCTTCTGAGAATCGAGAGCCTCGAAATTTCCCGCGATTTCTTCCAGTCTATGGCGACTGTCCTTCCCCTTAAAAAGGAAAAGAAGGAGCTCGATCGTGTGACCTTAGTCACCTCACCTCCCGAGCAAACCGTCTTATTTGCTTACACCTCGCTCGCACATCAAAAGGTATACACACCTACGCGTCCTCGAAAAAAGTTTTTAACCTAAAGTGCACACGTTTCCACATTTATTTGAATTTGTGTATCCTTATTTTTCACACTGGAAGTTGATTAATAGAACAAAAGTGGTTCAGAGAAGATGGAAAGAATACGTAGATGAACTTTATCACAAATAGATTAGGCTAGCTAGATTAAAATGGATAGAGAATTCACCGTGGATGAGGTTAGCTTGGGTCCTGGAACACAAGATAGCGAGATAGAAAAAATTCTAACGGAATTAAAGGCGAACAAGGCAGAAGCTATTTGCGACGATGAAATACAATAAGTAGAAACTTGTTTATGTTTCAGACGGCACAAGGCATGGAGTTATAATCTGGATAAATAGTAATAGACAGGGTGTAAGACAAGGTTGTATGCTATCACCAGTTCTTTATAACATAGTTATAAGTAGAGGAAATTTTAAGGTTGCATGTAAAGAAATTGTGTCGGGAATGATGGCGGGCCTAGAACTGAGTAAGCAAGATTTGCAGATGATGGAGCATTACTTAGCCAGACACCCATGGGACTGCAATTATTACTGCAGTTATAAGATGTATATGTATGGAATGAAGATATCACAAGAAAACAAAAATAACGAGATTCTCAAGAAGTAGACAGGCTACGTAAATCACTTAAGTCGGAAGGAGTATATCAGAACATACGGAAAAGTCCATAAGCCTTGACGATATTCCGGAAGAAAATGAGCGTAGCACTAGGTGCATTAGGAGAAGAATTGCGTTGGCGCATAGAAGCATTTTCATGGAGAAGAGAACTTATAACAAGTACGCTAAGTGAAGATAAAAAGAAAACATTGGTAAAGACTTGAACATGGAGCTTAGCGCTGGCATGAATCTGAAACTGGTCTTTCAAACATGAAGATGACGTTAATTAGATGCTTCTCATATGTGGGCGATATCACGGCGAAGAATAATGAAAATAAGTTGGATAGAGATAATGACTGACAAAGAAGTTTTACATGTGGTGAAGAAGATAGGATCGTGCTAAGTATAATTCTAGGATGGCAGAAAATGTGGCGGAGGGTATGATGAAATGGAGTGAGATGTTGAAGGCCGTGATAGGAAGAGAGAAGAGTTTTCTCGCCAAAAATCCTTTTCTCTTCCTTAAAAAAAATTTTAGAACGCCGTCGGTAATAAGTACGAAGATATGAAGGATATAAAAATGCAAGGCAAACAAAAGAAAAGGTCCGTGGGATACGTAATATTCAACAGTTGTTGGTAACCGTCCAAATCCTACCATAAAGGGTAAACAAATTACCTATTGTGATGATGATTTTGCATGGAAATGAACATTCTTACAGAATTTAAAATATTTGTGCGCGACAAATAAATCAATTAAAAAATCCAAAACTGAACATTTCAACAGTAGGGCTTATTGGTAGTAAGGTGTGAGCTCTACTCTCATACTCTCACATACCAAACCGAGGTTCGGGTTAATTACTGTGATTTGATTTTTATTTCTAAAATACACCACATTAACATTTCCATAAATCTTGTAAATATATAGTGTCTGAGCAGCGCAATGTCTGAGTTATATATCCATCACATTAATTATGTAATTTAATCTCTTCAAACATAGTCAGCAATGATCTTTGCTTGTTTTTTGGCATTTTATGAGATCGACAATCAAACTATGAATCACCATGGAAGTGCCGGAGAAAAGAGCAGACACAGTAATATGTTGTCGCTCGAATTTTTTTAACTTTCCACTTCAGTTACAGCTCGGCCGTCTTGAATTTACGTCAAAGAGTATACCCAGCGAGGTGGATGCTTACAGGTGTAGAATGATCGCCAAGATCAATTGGACTGAGGCAACTAGACTTAATGAAATGTCACCAGTTTCATACTATTAAATTATCAAATCTATCTAAATGATTTTTACCATGAATCACCAGCCGAAGAGACATGGCATTATATTAAAACTTTTCATTTATTCATAATACTTAAAAGCAAGTCAGAGTACCCAAATATGAATTTTTTCGATAGCGGAAATTAAGAATTTTCACTCACATACTTGGACGAGCTCTTGAGATGTAATCGGGGAATAAAAAGGTATTGATTTGAACATCAGATCCCTTCTACCAAAGACACATTTGACACAATATCTCACTAGCCTTCCCACAAATTTTACAACCTCGCAGACCCCATGATTTGTCATGCACAGTTAACCCCATAGGATTGATGCCACCGATTTCAATCAACTGCTGCTGACTTAACCCCAGTGTCCTACAGACCTGACGTTTCGCTTGACGCATTCCGGCACTCTTCCTGAGAATAATCCCCACTCCAGCGTTTTCCTTCATTTAACAAGTGTGTACGATTCTTTATCTTCCAATCCAAAATTCCTAGCCATTTCATTTTACTGATTCCCAAAATATTTGACTTAATTCTCGTCACTTCACGTTTCGGGTTCTCCAGTCTTCCTCAGGTTCGAAGTTACCTTAAATTCCAGGATACAATCCTAAATTTTCTATCACATTTGACTAATATCATTAATAATGACATTTGACATCAGAGAGCCGGAGATCCGAATGAGGGACTAGGGTACCTCCCCAATATTTATTCGAGAGAGTATAATGCCATCTTTGTTTGATAAAAATCTTTAATGAAAATACGATGATCTGTGACCCCTCCATAAAATAACGTGTTGGATTTTCGTTGCCTTTCACATCGCAGGACTAGAGCCAATGCAGTTATTATTTCCACGCTTCCAGTTAGGTGTTGCTGTACCAATGTTGATGAAAAAGAGCTGCTGCTGCCCTCTCTTTGGGATTCTTGGAACCATATTTCGTGGCCGCGGGTGGTACCTGCCGCGTCACTGCGGCGGCAAAGTTTATGGGCCTGTTTTTGCAATAAGTGAAGGACCTAGTCTAAGGACACCATGCCGCCGCCAATTGCTCACGACTGCATATTCTTAGCGTACGCTCAGCGAAACTCTAGAAGTCGACGTTCCATTCTGAACCCGGTGTACGCTATCAGTAGTTTTAAGCGTGGCCCCGATAAGATTTTATGTTAAAATGCTATATTTCCGGAAAGAAACGAATTTCAGGGGCTAGAAGACGGATACTTTTCTTCTTTTTGCACTTCACCATAGGCCTGCCTGCCACTCCCTTTTACGTTAGCTGAAACATTGAAAATGTAGACAGGTTAGGTAGCCTTCTCTCCCGTTGATTTTCAAAGGGCAATTCCGGTAAAAATAAAATTCATTGCATAAAAGTCTGTAGAATATTAAATCAATGTATGAAAACGAGGGACCGAAAAAAATAAGTAGTTAATCCTGACTCCTGCAACGAATCGTCCTATTTTGGGGTAAGTGCCATTCATTCTTCTTCTAAGAGTCGAAAATTTCCACGTTTTCATGCTCCCGGATCTGTCGTAAAACCAACGTATCCTTTTTATTCCCCATTCAGCACTGAAAAGATTCAGGAAGCCGTAGTAGCTCTAAAACTTCTTTTCAAGAATATTCTTATTTTTGACGTAGGACTCAGCCTAAAATCACAAGTAGCAAGAATTCAATTCTGCCGCGATCAACCACTCCCGTTCGAAAGCGCTAAGCGAGGGGAGGCATGTGTGTGTGTGTCTTTGTGTGTGTATACGTGCGTCTGCATCAACTCGGTGACCTGCAGAAGTTCCACCCGAGAGGGAGGAAGTGAAAACCAAGCGCCCTTAAAGTCTTCCTCCATCGATTTCCCAAAGCTCCCGGAGGAGCGCGCACCACTCCGCACATCCACCGCGTGCATCTCTTTAAGATTTTGTTTTATAAAGCGAGTTTAAAAGCTCAGGTGTACTGTGATACTAGCTTAAAAAAATATTAAGGTTAGGGTTCTGAAATTGTGACGAATACTTCTTTATGTTGCGCAGCAGGATTTCGCAAGAAGTCATTTCCTCGCCGGAGTAAAAACAAAAAAAATATATTTTCTTATAAATTGCAATCGGCGTGGTAGACTAGTGGGAGAGCGTTCGGCCGCTGACTAGAGGGCCCCGGGATCATATCCCGGATAATATCATTGGACGACCCTCATCCAAGCGGTGCGATTTTCTAGTTATCAGAACTTAGTGAGAAAACAAAAGGTGGCTTCGTGAGAAAACAAAAGGAATTGCTAACTCCAACAGCCCCCTCCCATCGTGATAGGGGAATTCCACAGGCCGTAGGGCCTAGTGACCCTGGCTTATCCTACTAAAAACAACCTTCGGGTTATCTACTGTGCTAATTATACATGAATTACAAGAGAGGTAAAATAAAGCATTCATCTAAAAAATTCAACTTATGGTCAACATGGCTAACATGGAAATGGTTTGACTTTGATGAAGAAGATGCCTTTGACTATTAAGCTATCATGCTAAAAAACATTAGAAAGATAGTTTTAAAAGGAGGAGTTCACCTAGACTCTATCATATCGCCATTGAAATCACGAATTCATATATGGGGTCATATTCTTTACCTGCGCAGCACATGCTTCCCAGTAAAATCATTAAGCACGCAGACTTTTTATGGCTGCTTCCTTCTAAAGCATAGAATAATGGGAACAGTAAATCTACAGCATGCGTTCACCTTTCAAAATGTATGTTAAGAATGTTACATAAAGTTAAGAATGACACATTTAAGTCCTTCAAATGTTATAAATTACTTTAGAAAATTAATTTAACAGGTTTAATAATAACCTTATCCTCACGTGCAACATTGTAAAAATTGCAGTAAAATTCTTCATCAAACAACCTGCTTCCCACATTCTAGCCACATCTATAAGTATTTTCCAAATCGATTTGATTTTCAATGCCTTGATTACCTCAACTTTGCGCTTGTCTTAATGACAGGATAGCTGAAGAGATAGAAAGGTTTACTTGTTCCGGCAGAAAGGTAGTCGGTAATTTGTTGAGAATATCAAAAATGAAATTTTATGTAACCAGTGTATAAAAGTGTGCTTGCTCCTTAACATATAATTAAATGGGAGTGAGAGTGGGTATGTAAGGACAAAAATAAATATCGGCTTAATGGCTACGGGATACTTGAAGATTGTTTGGGTATAAAATAGGAGAGATGTGGAATGAGTTATGAAAGGTGGATTGAATATACCGGTAGCAGGCAAGCATGAAATAAGTGTGCTCCGCTGGTTTGGTCATATTGGGAGATTGAATGCGAGCGAAATCACTTAACAGAAATATGAGATAAAGTGAATGGTTGAGAAGGAATGGCCCGAGAATGTCATGGGTGTATGTGGTCGAAGGGGCCCTCACGATAAGGAACATTAGGAGTTTCAAGAGCAGAAGTGCATGTATGAAACTATGCATGAATCTGACAGAGGCGAAAGTCGCTGTATGGAAGAAATTAGTAAAAGCGTAGAGAGTTTCTTAAACTGATTTAATAAAAGGCGTTTTTGGCCTTTGCCTTGAATACAAAGTACCTTTACAAATTCTGAAGCCCCTTAAGGTACTTAACTGATTTAAGAGAAACTAAGCTATTAATAAAAAAATTGACATTTGAGGAGAAAATCAAATTTTCATCTTAAAAAGTCGGCTCAGAACCAGCCAATCTATTATTTTACTTTGTTAATTTTAAAATTTTGGCTTCGAATATTTTTTCCCTTGGAACTTTTATAGGGTTGATCAATGATTTTGGTTAGGAACACCATGTATTCTCCTACAAAACCTTTATTCAGGTAAAATTTCATAGAAAGAAGAAGAATGTTGGCATGCTGTTCCTCATTCCGTGATCATGGACTTCCACATAGCTGAACCTGAAACCATCGTATGATTTTGTATAATGAAAAGTCGAAGGCTGCAGATATCAATCTATATAAAGACAACTAATGATTATCATGGGCCTTAATATGCACCCGCGTAAAAAAAATTACAGATCCGATTATGCCAGGTACACTGAATGATGTATACTTACTAAATTCACCCTATCCAATCAAGTTATTCGTTTAGGGATTAAAATGAGACCCCCAGGTCTCGGCCGGAGAATCTTCCTTTCATGCGAGGAGTTGAAGCGAGATCTCCTCATTCGCCATTCATTCATTCATCTCGTGAAACGTCCTGACCTTTAGATTTCCCTCTGCTGCCGGGACAAACACTAAGCGATCAGCTTCTGAAAGGAGAAAAAGGTCACGGATCCTCTTGATGCCCCTTGCAGCTGAATGGCCGAATGGGATGCATGTTTGTGAAAGATGTTTTGGGAAGCCGTAAATTCAAGATGAGACGGAAGAGGGTTGGAAAGGGTCTGATTTTCCCGTCGGACGACGGGAATGGCTGAAATCAAGCAAGAGGTCGGGGAAGCGGACATTCACGGGGCGGGAGGGGGAGGCGCACTCTTTAAGAGCCCGGGAACTCCTCCGTGTGCGCGCAATCCCAAAGCGAAACGGCCCACTAGCAAGCAGGCGGCGGCAGCGGACAGAGGGGTGGTGAGTGCTTTTCAAAAGCCATGTCGACCACGCCGACGGGGGGAGACTCGTGGGAGTAAGCGAGGGAGAGGGAAGAAAGGGACTTCCCTGGTTAATTGATCGGAAGATAAGGCCTTCAGCCCTGTTTTTAATTTCCGGATGCGACTGATTATTGATCGAACCCTCGAACCTCACCTTCAACAACACTCGACCCGCGGGCCATAAAATTGCATTCACGTACTCAAGTACTGAAATAATGTCTGATGCCATTCGGCGGAGTTAATAGAACTCGGAGAGTCTGGCGCCACATGCATTTTACGCTCGACCGGAAGTATGAAGGAGGAGGTTATAGCATTTCGGAAACATCAATACGCTCCACGGTTGCAGATGTGGAGAGTAGAAGTTTACTTCAAAGAAATAAATGACAAGACAGAAGGCGGAGAGGATAATATTTTGAAATTTGTAAAGTCTCATTGTGAAACAAAAAAATAAAGCCATAGAGTAAGCCACAAAATGAGATTTTTATATTTCCGTAGTGTAATAAAACGTCAACAAAAGAATTTTTCAGCCTGGTGGGTGTATTTCACGTTTTTCTAATCATTAATGTGAAATCTGGGGTTCAATTGATTGAACTCCATGTTGATAAAATTTAGGCTTATCATATAATTTTACTATGCATCTTAGAACTACGTTTCAGGAGTACGATTCTACGGCCAAGTAAAGGCCTCGAGACAAATTTGAGCTAATGCTATTTTATTTCGAGTCGTTCAAACAAAAAATAATTCATCGGGATTGATACAGAGCAAGAAGAATCCTCTGCTAATTAATAGGCATATATAAACATCGATATTTCAAGGAATTCCAAATTTTTCCTAGCTCGGAAAAAATTCAGAGCTCATCAATTCCAAGCCGCGGAAATCTCCGAACAAGCATCGATATTTCAAGTTAAAAACTAAATATAGATGGTAGCATATTTACAAATATGGGTTAGAAAGAATAATTTTTCATTCCCTTCCAATTTCATTTTACCGAGAAGCGTTCGTAATATTTTTGATTGCCAATCTTTGAGCCTAATAACTTCAATTGCATACCTTAAGCGGACCTTACGGATTCAACATCCTAATTATTGTAAAATAAAGAAGAAAAACGTATTTTCGAACATTTCATGCAGACCTGTCGTCTCGCAGAAAGCCATCCGTGTCGAAATTAATTTATTCTTACACTGACACACGAACATTCCTCTTCATTTGAAATGTTATTCAAAGAGCACACTACGATTCTCCAATCAGAAGTGCTCATCTTAATGAGATACAAGAAACTCAAAAATAATTTGATCTCCTAATTTGAATCGTGGCATTTTATTTACAACGAGATATGCCGTTAACGTACATAATTTAATGTTGTCACATTGATACTGCCATTAGCTAATTGCACCCATATGAAGAAAGCGCAATTCCTAAATGAAAACGTGATTAGCTTTGAAATTTAGATCCAAATATATGCATGGTTACGAAATTTCTGTATTTTATGTGTATTCTCATGTCAGTGACTATTTCCCAAAGTCCACTATACCAATGCAATGCCCTTCTCCCTCCAAGGCTTTAACATACTACAATTTCCATAATTTTCATCTGGTAGCAATTTCAGTTACATTGTAATTTACATTTTCATGTGAGAGAGAATACACATCTTCCCTTACTTCTGTTTCCGAATCACTAGTGCAGCCGTACGAATTTCTTAATAGAGCCGCAGGTGGCCGATTTCCTGGAGAGCCCTCATTCGCGCTCCCTACTCTAGTTACACCCACACATATTTCTCAGTCCCTCTTGGCATCCTCATCCTTCAAGCAACGACCTCACTCTCAATTCCGATTCCCTCCAGAGAAGTTGACTAAAATTACAATCCGTTTGCACCTGTTTTGGCTGCTTTTCGTTCCTCAAGTTAATTATTCAAATCGCATGGAATTTCGGTTTATTTAAAGATTTTTACAGCGTCTCTCCTTGCTCTGCATTAACGTGACCAACAAGTGCGCTTTTAGAGAATCGACGGGTCCTTATTGACGAGAATTCTAAATACGTCATTAAACTTGGGTTTCCCAGGAAAGTGTAAGCTAATGCCGAGGCGCTGGGTTTCCCTCTCCCCTCCCTCCTCTTCGTGTTCGACCTTGATCGCTTATGACCGACTATTGCTCTTCCAAAATAAATTGCCACACAAAATCGCAGACCCCGTTGGAGGCTTTTCAATCCGGGGGACGTGTGTTTGAACCCCACATTGGTGGATTTTCCACAATTAGGGTATGAAACATTGTTCGTAAATGTATTTATTTAAGCATCAATTTAACCTAAATGATTTATAATTTCATTAATATTTCTGAAATTAAATATCTACTACTTCATGTTCTCTAACGTCAGCATCGGAATCATCAAAATAGAATTGTAGATGGTATAAGCGAAGCATCGTAAAAATTAATTTTGAAAACATATAGTTCAGGTTTAACCCCGTGGAAGCAGTTCTTATGATTATGATTAGTATTTTCCCACTCATTTATAAATCAATGGCACAATGCGATTCACCTTACCATTTCTATCATTCATTTTTTGCTCTGTGGAAAAGTACTAATTGCAATAAAATGAACAAAGTATATTGTTCAAAAGTTGTCAAATATAAAAATTCGTCAGTCATAATTGATTGCAATGTATTGAGGTAGGCCGTACCCCAGCGTTTGTAGTTGCCTTTTAGCCAAAAGGCTAAAAGGCAACGCAAGATACAACGCATAATAACCAATTAGATTAAAATATTGTATAATATCATTAATATGTCTATCAAGTAGCTCTCAAATTGAAATAATTCGATGTAATTGGACGGGAATGGAAGGTTTAAGCATTCAAATGCCATGAATTTCACGTAGAAAATTCTACCCTAATTTTATACTTGACACCTTGAAATTGGACTGAACTACCGTCGGCACAGTGATTCGGAGATATAATCTCCTATTCGGGTCAGGCTACCCGAAACTTCAGGCAGGAAAGCAAATGAAAAAAATTGAAAAACTTTCGACGCCCCCGGCAGAACTCCCGAAATAGGTCCCTACTTGCCGTTGACAACCCACGATCTTTCGCACCTCTTCAGGACTACTGTGCCAGTAATTTAGGGACTTCCTCCCTATGGAAGATAAGCAAGTTTTGTGCAATAAAATCTAGATGGTATCTCCCTCGTAAATAAACTCAACGGCCAGATCCGATGGCCCGCGGGGGCCGGATCCAACCCTCAAGCCCGACGTTTCTTTCCATCTAGACCCTAATGCTTCCAAACCCTCCCCCATAACCCTCCTCCCCTCCCTCCCCTTCTGCCCTA